>LBNU01035397.1:35408-74685 GCA_014162995.1 Artemisia annua
GACCATGACTATGGCCGGCCAAGGGGGATCCAAGGAGGGGGGATGGGTAATTTTTACTCCCCATTGGTATATCGTGTGTCGGTTTAGGCTTAAATGCAACCGTTACGTCCCGGTTTGACATTTTTGGACACGAATACGTAAAATAAAGTTTTTAGCCACGATTTCGTCAGAAATGTAATAAAATGAGTTTACTGACTCAAAAATATATTTACTTGACCTTTACCATAATTACTGTGGTGTCGGTTCGCGTGCGGCGTTGTTTTTCAGAAAATTGTGAGAAAGCTCTCGGTAAATTACGAAACTTGTCAGTAACTATCCGAAATGGGTTAATTTGTGTTTACTGACAAAATAAACTTTTTCAGTATTGACTGTAAGCTATAGTGTGCAGGACAGCTCCCGAAAACATGCAGAAATGTGCAAAAACATGCAGAAGTGTGCTAAAATGCATATAACGTTCAAGGTAAGTATAATAAATAGAAATTTATTATAAAATTAATTTATGAAAAATACAATTTGTCACAAACGAGGCCTGAACTGATGTGAACAGACGTCATAGTCATTGAAGAACGAGGCCTGAACTGATGTGAACAGGCGTCATAATGTACACATACATCAATATTGACTTTCCAGACCTCCTGAGGCAGGAGATATGCTTGCTTTAGGTCTCCAGACTTTAAGTCTTCTCATGTAGTGAATGATCGATGTACCTGCAACTGGGTAAGGACTACCTGCACTAACATTACAAACTTGATTGCATATATATGGGTTAGTAACATCAGTATCCAAACCCTTGGGGGTTTCACGGTCAACCATGGCATTGCCATCAGTAAGCACATTTCCAGTAGGTATCCACTTAAGTCCAACGTGCTTAAAAATTCTACCAATCGGAATCCACTTATGGCAAGGTCTAGGATTACTAAGCTTCTTATGCATAGTGGAAGACTTATCAATATTCCTAGTCTCCAAAGATTTAGCAGTTTGTATCCACCTAGGAGTAGTTTTAGGTATGTTTTGCTTCTTATGCATTGAATATGACTTACTATCAATCCTAGACTTCGCAGGTTGAACTTTAGAAATGTTCCTCAATAAACTAGGAGACATCCTACAAGGTTGTGAGCCTAAGATACCATCCTTTTGAAGTAGAGCCTTGTTCCTAGGCTTTTCTAGATCATAGTTCTTGTACAAGTCATTGACATCATAAGAGTTTTTAATCTTAATGCTTGGTTTCGACTCTGTTCTTAAACTATTCCTAGAGGAACCGGGAGTGGGAGTAGCTACTTTTTGAGGTTTAGCAGAACTAGAAGCAGTTATCTTGGGCAAATAATGTGGAGTGACTGGTTTTGTCAAAACTTGTTCCGCATCAACTTGGGAGGCAAACCGTGTTTTTGAAAATTTTGGTCGTTCAGATCTAAACGCAGTCTGTTGTCTAACAACTGATTGGTTTCTATTTGATGGTTTCCCCAAGAATGATGGTTTTGAAATCTTAGTGTTCACACTATTCCCTATTGCTTTTCTTAGCTCGTTCTTTAATGCTGTAACTGTGAAACCCATTTTCTGGAGTTGAGCTTTGAATTCATCATTTTTGGCAGTCAAAGAGGTTGTTTGTTCTACCGATTTAGTTCTCGTTTCTTTGATTGACTCATTCAGGTTTTTACAATGCTTTTTCAAAGACTCATTTTCCAAAAGTAGTTCAGCCACATTAAGTTCCAGTTCAACATTTCTAGTTGCAATAACATCACTGTCATGTTTAGCCTTAACTTCATTAAACATATCACACATCTCCGTAATACGGTTTTTCAGGTTGATGATTGTTAAGTTTTTTGCATCTAGCTGAGCTTTCAAATCATTAATCATAAAGAATTCACGGAAATCAGGAAGATCCAGTGATGAGGCAAAAAGTGTTACGCTTTTAGGGGGTCATTTAAGCCCTAATCCATAATTATTTGATCAAATATTGCCTTAAATCGTTCCTTTTGTCATTTTAGGTACTTTTGAGAGGAAATCTGGAAAAGGAAGCATTTTGGACGTTTTTGGAGCATAAAAGTGAAGAAAACGACAAAGTCTCAAAATATGCTGGAAATAGTACCTGACGGCGTCACGCTTTACCAGGTGACGGCGTCACTCTTTGACAACAAGGTGGATGATTTTTGAACTAGAAGCCCCAGAAAGATTTGGGAGGAATTACACGTGACGGCGTCACGTGTAATTGGATGTATGCCATCACGTTATAGAACAAAGGGAGATGGCCCAGAGAAGTTTAAAGGGGGACGGCGTCAGAAATGGATCTGAGCAATCCGAGAAGAGTTTTGGCGGCGAGGTGACGGCGTCACACTCTATAACGTGACGCCGTCAGATTGTAAAATCTATATGTATTCGTCTAATTTTCATTCATTAGTGTGCAACTTTTGGGAGAACCCTAGGGATAAACCCTAGCTCGTATTTTACTGTATTTTCAAGGGTTTTTCACCCTTGAGCCCTTGATGCTTAATTAAAGATAAGTCTTCTTCCAAATCAATTAATATGTCTATGAGTTGTTTGATTATATCTTATGCTTGTTTTTCAATTAACATGCTAGGCTAGGTTTGTCATGTGTTTACTTGGATCTAATGAAACCTAGATACGGATTACATGTTGTTGGTTTGTTTGTGATTGTTGTGGGTGGGTGAAGTCGATGTTAGGCTTAAGAAAACTGGCTAACCTCCTATACGGTAACTTGCTTGAACGTCTTAAGAAACATGAATCGGATGTGTACTACGATTATATGGTTGTATTTAATGCATAAGCGAATTCTAGTGATCCCATGTTAGGAGCTTTAAGTCGGCTCGACATAGGAGTGAAGTAGGAGCTTATAGAGTAAGGGAAGATCGTACACGGCCCTACGAATGGTTTAAAGGAATACAACCCGTCATCCACACAATTACAACAAACCAATTAACCGGTAAAAGATAGCTAGGGAGTAAGGAAATCTAAGTAAACACATTTTTCTCTTATATAAGTTTCACAACCAATTTACTTTTCTTGTTATTTTATTTTAATTGCAATAGTAGATATTTGGGTTAGTTGATTAGCAACTAATTCCGCCCACTCTTCCAAATACCCGAGATTTTACTTGCTTTCATAAAATATAAAAACGCAAAAAGAATCATCCCTCAACCCTTAGACCTAATTAGAGTAGCTTTTCAATCCTAACGACAGTATTCCCCGAGAGAACGATCAATCCTCCGGTACTTGCCACTTCACAATACTACATCGGTCAGGTACACTGCCTGGTGGGGGTTGTAAGCTTCTCAAGATCCCTTGAGAGGTAAAACCTAAGTGCAAAGGTTGCAAAACCCACGCATCAAGTTTTTGGCGCCGCTGTCGGGGAATAGTTATTACTTAGGTTGAAATTTATTTTTTCAGGTCTACTCATTAGATTCCTATCAAGTTAGATTTTTTATTTTTTTTATTAGCTTTCTCGTAGTCTATCTTTTCTTTGTGTCTTTGTTTGTAAAGACCTTTCCATTGACTCTTCCGTTCACCATTATGGAGTACACGAATCCACCATACCACCGACCACGAAATCCATTCAACCCTAAAGACATCTTGATGTTCAAACAATATCGAGATGAACCCATATATGATGCATGGACTCGTTTTAAAAATTTACTCCGGATAGTCCCTCATCATAGTTTCGATTTAGCATCCCTAACCCAAATCTTTTACTATCGTGTCGACCAATGTAACCAAAGGTGCATTGAGGATTTTGCCAATGGGGACCTTAGGGAATTAAATGCTGAAGAAGCATGGGATGCCATAGAAGATTGTGCCCAATATTNAGTCCCTCATCATAGTTTCGATTTAGCATCCCTAACCCAAATCTTTTACTATCGTGTCGACCAATGTAACCAAAGGTGCATTGAGGATTTTGCCAATGGGGACCTTAGGGAATTAAATGCTGAAGAAGCATGGGATGCCATAGAAGATTATGCCCAATATTATTATAAAGTAGACAAACCAACAAACGTTAGTGCAAGTCAATTGACCAAAAATTTCAAGGATCATGAAACAAGTTTGTTTAGGGATGAATACGCTAATGTCGAGATACCTAAGTGGATGTCGCCTAACATCATAGTAAAAAACGAACACATAGGTAATCTAGATACAAAGGAGGATGAGGTGGATAATCCAAGCCCACAAAGTACCCCACAAGTCCTACCATCATTTGAGGCACCCACACCGCCCGTGACTTACCCGGAAGAAGTAGAAGAGACTTTAGGAATCCCGATGGAGGTAGAACCCTTTGACCAAGCACCACTAGAGGATACAGGTTTGAATACTTGTAGTGATACCCTTACTCTTAGTTCTAGGGAATTTCCTAATATTGATGAACTGGAACCTCAATCTTTTCACAACTTTCCATCCTTAGATTTACATCTAGGAGACCAAAGAGGAACCGACCCACCCATCAACCCTTATTATCCAGGTAGTTTTAGGATGAAGGAAGCCATTCACTCACCCCCTTCACCTCACGTGGCATATTTCCACCCTAAGGGTGTGTATCGCTACTTTCACCCGCACTTAATCCTAAGTGTAGGGAAAACCTCCCCTATTTCCGTTAAATAAGGGTAGAGTCAGGCTAGTGACTCGAACAAAAACAAGCGCTTCTTGGGAGGCAACCCAAAGCTTTTAATTATTTTTTTGTTTGTTTGCTTTTATTTGATTTCATATATGTGCTTTATCTTGTTTTTCATTGTTTATGTATCAAATAAATTGTGAAAATGCTTTATTTTGTCTTTAACTTCATCTTAACTACATATAAAGGTATTTTGCAAAAGATAAGTGTAAGGGAAATCCAAATTTGTTTTTAAGAACAAATTGAACATGAACAAAAGCAATTAAAGATTGGCATATATAGTTGTGTTTGTTAGAGTTAAATGCTTGTATCGAGTCACAATGAATGTTTTATAGAAACTTGTAAACATTTATTTTGCAAGCATTATATCCTTAATCGTTTTGTTTTTATTTCTAAGTCTGGAATTACATCTAGTTGTTGTTGGGTTATAAAGACAAAGTACTGCTGGAAGATCAAAGTACTGCTTCTCATAAAAGTCAAAGTGCTGCTGAAGAAAGTCAACGTGCTGCTTATTAAAGAACTGGTATGATAAAGAACTACAATGTAAAACGTTTAACTATTATTATGTAATTCTAGAATGTTCTTTAGATTAGAGTTAGTTTACTTGTCGTTCAAGTATTGTAAACCGACTAGGGTTTTCCTTATACCTATAAAAGGATCCCTAGGTTGGCATTAGAGATATACGATTTTAGAGATACATGCAAGTTTGATATAAGAGTTATTAGGGTTGTTAGTGAATCTGTGTACATAAGCAGGTTCAAAGTTTTAATATAATCAAAGTTCTTTGATAATTCTTCTTAGCTTTGTTAAAGTAGATTTCGCATACTTAACAGAGTTATTCAGTGTTTCATTGTTAGTAGTTAAGGATTTATCCAAGATTACTAAACCCTTACAAGCTACATAGTTAGTTTGGTCAGAGTATATCGATCCAAAAAGTGGTGTCAGAGCTTGTGTGGAAACTCTGATTAAGAAGAAATCCTTGAAAACCGATTTAACAAACCCTAAAGATGACGACTGAAGCTGAACCAATCCCATCCATCACCTTACTCAGAATTCCTATCATCAAGAAGGGAGAATATGATCTCTGGAGCATGAAGATGAGGCAGTACATTGCTATTACAGACCATGCTCTATGGGATGTAATTGTTAATGGTAATATGGTCATTGAAGAACCTGAAACAGTTCCAGGACAACCTAAACCACCTCAACCACAAGTGCCAGCAGCTACAAAAAGAAATCAAGATAAGGTTCTCAACATACTGCTGTCTGATTTTCCAGATGGTCACCTACTCAAGTTTCATGATGCTAAGGATGCAAAACAATTATGGGCTACTATCAAGACAAGGTTTGGAGGTAATGATGCTTCCAAGAAGATGCATAGAAATTTATTGAAGCAACAATTTGAAACATTCACTATTGGTGAAAGAGAAGGTCTTGATGCTGCCTATGATAGATTTCAAAATCTTCTTAGTATGCTAGAGTTATATGGAGCAGAGGTAACTGTTGAAGATGCAAACTTGAAGTTCTAAAGGAGTTTGCCATCTGTATGGCATGTGGTTGCTACTATGATCAGAGGACAACCTGGTTTGGATTGTATGGACTTTGATGATCTCTATAACAACTTAAAGGTGTATGAGCATGAGATGAATGGTCAAATAAGTTCAAAATCACACAACATTGCTTTTGTGTCTTCTGAAAATAGAAGCAGTACTTCCACTAAAAGTACTGCTTATCCTGTTCAAAGTATTGTTGGTGAAAAACAACATGTTTGCACAACCATAACCACTACCACTTCTTCACAATCAAACATCATGAATTCTGATGATGTTGTATGTTCCTTCTTTGCTCAACAAGCCACTTTACCTGTTACTTATGAAGAAGATTTGTTGCAAATTGAAGAAGATGATCTAGAAGAGATTGACATAAGATGGCAAGTTGCCATGATAACTGCAAGGATCAAGAAGTTCATGAAGAAAATAGGAAGAGGTATTGACTTCAAAGCCAAACAGGGTACAGCATATGATAAGCCTAAGATTGAATGCTTTAATTGTCAAAAGCCTGGACACTTTGCAAGGGAATGCAAGTTTGCTAAATATCAAGCAAATAGGATGATTGAGAAACCTAAGGTTGAAATCAAGGAGGTTTCTATTACTGAAACTAAACCAAAAGCATTGGTAGCTCAAGAAAATCTATCAGAGGTTGACTGGGGTGCTGAATTTGATGATGAACCAGTAACCTACTGTACTGTTGCATTGGAATACTGGAGCACAGCCTTTGATGAAGAACCAGGATTTGCTGCTTTGGAAACAAGAGATGGTCTTGGAAGCCTTGATAGTCTTGGAAGCTTTGATTGGAGCATGGAAAGTGAAGATGAACCTGTTCTGCTTGCTATGGTAGCTACTTCACCAAGTTCACCCACTACTCCTGAGGTATGTTCTAAGTGTAATACTCTTTATCAAAAGGTGCTTAATGATTATGTGACTGAAAGAGATAATTTTAGAAGGGCTAGGGGTGAGGTAGCTGGCTATCAATTGACTTTAGAGTCAATGGAAGCCAAAATAATCACTCATGAAAATAATGAACTGGCTTGGGCAGAAAAATATCAGCAACAAGACTATCAATTTAAATTGAGTGAATGGAAGTTAGGATGTAAGGTGTCTGAGCTAGAAAAGGTGACTAAAGAAAGAGATGAGTTGTTAGAAAAGTTTGCTAGTTGGAAAGAATCTGGTCTGTCACATGTTAGTTCTGTTGAAAAACAAAGAAGATCACATATTAAAACTGGACTAGGTTTTGGTATGGAATACAGTAGTTCAGAAGAAAACTCAGCTAGTGATAAGGAACAAGGTAGTTCAGAAGAGATCTCAACTAGTGAATTTGAAACTTGCTCAGAAGAAAACACATCTAGTAATGAGGAACCCGCTAGTCCAACACCTCCTGAGTATAAGAAAGATGAGGGGTATCATGCAGTTCCTCATGCCACTGGAAGTTTTCAGCCACCTAGGACGGATGTCTCTTGTTTTGGAGTAGACAATTTAGAGTTTAGGAAAAAGCTTAAAAGTCAATCTAATTCAAGTCCATCTGAAGAAAAAGTTGAGAATCCTAAGGATGATAACAATAAAAGGAATGTTAGGATTCAGGATGTGAAAACAATGATAAAAGGTTTTATAAAGTCTTTTCAAAACAAGCAGTACATTCAAACTTTTCTCAAACTACTGCTAGTCATTCAGCAGTACCTTCAAGAAACTCTTTTCAAAATACTGCTAACTTTAGAAAACCTTTTAATCATTCATCTAAAAGTCATGATAGTTTTAGCCATAGAACTCAAAGTAGAGGATTTGGGATGATGAATCAAAAATTATGTTTTGTTTGTTATAGTCCTACTCACTTGATTAAAGATTGTAACTTTCACTCAGAATATTTAAGTCAATATCCAAAGACCAAATCTCCTAACCATAGGCCAAAAGAGACTAAACCAGTTTGGAACTATTCAAGTAGGGTCAATCATAGTAATTTCACAAAAGACTATAGGTACCCTCACCAGAAAATACCTTTTTCCAAACCACCAGTACCTTAGGGCAACACTTTTCAAAGTACTGGCAAGACAAAAACAGTACCTTCACAAAGTACTGTTAGGAAGTTTTCTCCCAATCAAGGTACTGCTAATGTAAGACCAAGGAGATCCAGTTACACTCAATCTAGAAGGCCTTACACCTCAAACAGAGTACCTAAACCAAAGAGCTCAAAACAAAGTGTTAAAACTATGTGGGTCAAGAAAGAAAGTGCTGCTGGGGGAAAAACAGTACTTTCAGAATGTGTGGGTGAAAAAGAAAATTTTGTTGTAAAAGAAAGTTATGTTGAAAACACAGAACAAGTTTTGGAACAAAAGAAAGTAATTGATCATGTTTTCAAAAAACAGTGGAGATTACATACTCAAAGAATTTAAGTATGCCTCTCCACAAGGGGAACACAAGTCAGTAATGGCTTGGGTTCCTAAAAGAAATTAACTTTCTCATTCTTGTGCAGGGCAACCTAAAAGAGGAGCTTAAAGATCATTTAATTGTTGATAGTGGTTGCTCTGGAAGCATGACAGGAGACAAGGAGCTACTGTCAGATTTTAAGACATATTATGGAGGAAAGGTTGCTTTCGGAGATGATCCTGAAGGAGGAAGAATTACTGGTAAAGGAACTATCAAGACAGGATGTATTGATTTTGAGAATGTTCGTTATGTGAAGGAGCTTAAGTTCAATCTTTTGTCAGTATCTCAGATTTGTGACAAGAAGCACCCTGTGTCATTCACTGACACAGAATGTCTCATTCTCTCTCCCGAGTTTAAGTTTGTAGATGATCACTTGGTAACACTGAGAGCACCAAGAACCAATGATGTGTATAGTATTGATTTGAAGAATATTAACTCTACTGAAAGAGCAACATGTTTAGCAGCAAAGGCAACACTTGAAGAAGCACATCTATGGCATAGAAGATTAGGTCATGTGAATTTCAAGAATATCAACAAGCTGGTTAAAGGCAATTTAGTTAGAGGTTTACCTTCTAAAACTTTCAAGACTGATCATTCATGTTTGGCATGCAAGAAGGGTAAACAACATAAAGCTTCATGCAAAAAGCTTGAGGAAAGAACTGTCAGAGAGCCTTTGGAGTTGTTGCACATGGATCTATTTGGAATTGTTTCTGTTTCAAGCTTAAACAAGAAGAAATACTGCTTAGTTGTAACAGATGATTGCAGTAGATTTAGCTGGGTCTTTTTCTTGGGATTTAATATGATACTTTTGATGCTATTCATGATCTTATTATAGCCCTTGAAAATCAATTAAGACTCAAAGTTAGAGGTATTAGATGTGATAATGGGACTGAATTCAAAAACAAGTTAATGGATGAATTTTGTGCTAACAAAGGGATTAAGAGGGAGTTTAGTATTGCTAGAACTCCACAGCAGAATGGTGTTGCAGAAAGGATGAATAGAAAACTTATAGAAGCAGCAAGAACAATGCTTGCAGATTCTTTATTACCTATTCAATTTTGGGCTGAAGCTGTAACTAAACCTCAGATGAAGACACCTTATGAGTTGCTTATGGGTAAGAAACCAAATATTCGTTTTCTAAAACCTTTTGGATGCTCTCTGACTATTCTCAATACTATTGATTCTCTGGGAAAATTTAATGGTAAGTCATAAGAAGGATACTTATTGGGTTATTGTACCAACAGCAAAGGATTTAGAGTGTACAACAGGGTTACCAAAAAGGTTCAAGAATGTCTTCATGTTGATTTTCTGGAAGATCAACAAAATCAAAAAGGAAAAGGTCCTGATTGGTATTTTGATCTTGATAGTTTGACTCCTTCTATGAATTATGTGCCTGTCAGAGAAGAAAATCAAGTTGTTCACAAGGAAGAAGATTCACAATATATTGTTCATGGAGTCAATGTTAGATCAGAAGATGTTACTGATGAAGAACCCATAACCATTGAGAAGAAGCAAAGTACTGTTGAACCAACTTCTATACTCTCTAATGAAGATCAAGCAATTCAAGATGAACTTAATAGGATGCTTTTTCAAGAAACACTAGCTAAATCCTATGAAGATGATCAAAGGAGAGCCTATGAAGCTGCAAAGAAAAAGGGTAAGTTCAAAGAAAATACTCACAGTATTTTGGATGACAGTACTTTGGATCACAGTACTTTGGATCAAAGTACTGCTGAACCAATTGTGAGTTCTACTAAGGATTTAAATGATCCTAACATGCCTGACTTAGTAGACACTGATGATGAGTTAAAAGATGAAGGTATTTTCTCAAATTCCCATGAAGATCCTGACTTCACAAATTTGGGTAATGATCTTGAAGTTCCATCAACTCCTACATCAAGAATTCATAAAAATCATCCAGTTGATCAAATCATTGGACCTTCAACTTCAGGAGTGCTCACAAGAACAAAAGCTAAAGGTTTTTCACAGCAACATAATGCTTTACTTAGCTTTGTTTATAAAAAAACATGATGAATCATAAGGATCAACAAACATGCCTGTTTGCCTGCTTTATATCTCAAGAAGAACCCAAGAATATAGCTCAAGTTTTAATTAAAGAGAGTTGGGTTGAAGCTATGCAAGAAGAACTTCTACAATTCAAGCTTCAAGAAGTTTGGGTACTATGTGATTTACCAGATGGCAAGAAGGTAATTGGTAAAAGATGGGTTTTCAGAGTTAAAAGGGATGAAAGAGGAAATGTTATCAAGAACAAAGTAAGATTGGTTGCACAAGGATACAGACAAGAAGAAGGAGTAGACTATGATGAAGTGTTTGCTCCTGTAGCAAGAATTGAAGCTATAAGGTTGTTTCTTGCTTTTGCATCATATATGGGATTTCCAGTTTATCAAATGGATGTCAAGAGTGCCTTCCTTTATGGCAAAATTACAGAGGAAGTCTATGTTAAACAACCTCCTGGTTTTGAGGATCCTGAACATCCAAACAAAGTATACAAAGTTGTCAAGGCATTGTATGGTCTTCATCAAGCTCCCAGAGCTTGGTATGAAAGACTCTCCACTTTTCTATTGCAACATGGTTACAGGAGAGGAGCAATTGATAAGACATTGTTTATCAAAAGAGACAAAAAGGATATCATGCTTGTTCAAGTTTATGTGGATGATATTATCTTTGGAGCTACAAAACAGTCAATGGTGAAAGGGTTTGAACAGCTCATGCAAAAAGAATTTCAAATGAGTTCAATGGGTGAATTAACTTTCTTTTTGGGGTTTCAAGTTAAACAATCAAGTACTGGAATTTTCATTAGTCAAGATAAGTATGTCACTGACATTCTTAAGAAGTTTAATCTCAGTACAATCAAGCCAGTCACAACACCCATTAAAGCTTCAAACTCATTAGGAAAAGATGAAGATGGAAAACCAGTGGATGTCAAGCTTTACAGATCTATGATTGGTTGTCTTATGTACTTAACTGCATCAAGGCATGATATTATGTTTGCTGTATGTCTCTGTGCAAGATATCAAGTCTCACCCAAGGTCTCTCATATGAATGCAGTACATAGGATTTTTGGTTATCTCAAGCATCAACCAAAGTTAGGATTGTGGTATCCTAAGGAATCACCTTTTCACTTGAAAGCTTTTTCAGATAGTGATTATGCAGGGGATAATTATGATAGAAGATCAACCACTGAAGGGTGCCAATATCTTGGAAGAAGATTGTTTCATGGCAATGTAAGAAACAAACAATTGCAGCAACATCATCTACTGAAGCAGAATATGTTGCAGCTGCAAGTTGTTGTGGACAAGTACTTTGGATGCAGAATCAACTCTTGGACTATGGATTCAATTTCAAGAATACTCCTATCAATATTGATAATGAGAGTACTATTTGTATTGTGAAGAATCCAGTTTACCATTCCAAGACCAAGCACATTCAGATTAGGCATCACTTTATTCGAGATTGTTATGAGCATAGACTCATTAATGTTGTCAAGGTGCACACAGATGATAATGTAGCAGGTTTACTCACAAAAGGCTTTGATGTTTCAAGATTCAAGCATTTGGTGGTAAGTATTGGTATGATAAATAATTAAGCTACTTTGAGGGGAGGCATTAGTAGTTAGTCATTATTTTAGGGGAGGCTGCATATATCATTCAACAGAAAAGAAATTTTATTCATTATCATTCAAAGTTGTTACATTCATCATTCTAGAGACACAGACACAATAAAGACTGAGATACATCATCAAAACAACCTACACCAACCCTACCCAACCTACATCCTACATAACCTACTCCATAGGCCTTTTTCCTTTCCCTTGATAGTTGTGCTTTGCCTTTTGAGCAATCTTTCTCTTGTGATCAAAAGATGATTGCTTCCTTGGGCAAGCCAGGCCAAGCACTTGCTTTGGAGGTCTTTCTGGTCTTGCAGGCTTCTTTTGAGCAGGCCACTTCATGTTCTTTAAGGCAGACTCTAGAGCCTGTGTCAAGGCTTGTGGCAATTCACTGGATAATGATGAAGCTGGAGTAGAAGTTAAAACTTTTTTGTTAGGTTTTAGGTTGGTTGAGCTTGATGCAATAGGAGGAAAATAACCTTTCCATCCTGCATTAGAATCAGAATCGGAATCGGAGAAGTAACTAATCTCTGAATCAGTGGAGTCATCGGATGAGATGTATATCAATGGGAAATTGCTCATGATGATGTTAGAGTTTTTGTGATGAAGATACTAAGTTTTGATGAGAAAAGTGTTAATGGAAGTTCTTTTTATAGGCAAGTTAGTCTCATGGGTTATTAATGATAATCATTCAATTCTACTTGCCTTGGTAGCTTTGGGGAGTAAATATGGAAAGTATTAAATGTCTCGGGTTGACTTTCAGAAGATATTTTGGTCAAACAGTCAACATTAATAGATATTTTGATGGAACAGTACTTTGCCAAAGTACTGCTTTGTTTTGGGAAAGTACTTCTCTGAAGGATACTGCTGACGTAGAAAAGTACTGTTCTAACGGTCAAAAATACGGGGTAATGGTAAAAAGTTTGTTATGGAAGGGATATATGCCAAAATAACGGTATACGCATTTAATGGGTTTTGATTTTTTATATCTTATCCATATTTAACTAACCCTACCGCCTTTTTACTCTCACTTTTCCACTTCTCATTCATCTTTACGCCATCACTTCCATTCTCAATTAACCCTCTACATACTACTTCAATCATCCATACAAATTCACAAATGGCTCATTCAACTTGTAGTAAGCATAATATGATTGCCAATTTAGATAAGACCGAATTCAATCTTGATTTTCATGCTGTGATTGATTTCCTAGCTGGGTCTTCAATCAATTACTCTTTATTCGTCAATCCGGATATCATTGGGCCATGGATTCAAGAATTTTGGGCTACTGCTGCATCGGGTTGGGAAGAACCAGATATCTCCTTCATTACGGCTAAAGTTGCTGGGCGTAATATTTGGATTACAGAGGCTAGTATTCGCACAGACCTTATGTTTCATGATGAAGAAGGTAGTGTGATGTTTGACAAACAAGTACTTTGGGACACACTTAGAGATATTGGGTATGAGGGTTCACTTACTAACCTTACATTTGAGAAATCCTTATTCAGTCCACACTGGAAGTACCTGATTCATGTTCTACTTCATTGCCTCAGTAACAAAAGTACTGCTTGAAATGAATTTAGTCAAACCATAGCATCTGCCTTAGTGGGATTAGCTACCAATCAGCCATTCAACTTCTCATTCATGATTCTTGATGGTATGCATAAACACATCAAGAATGGTTCACCATTTTTGATGTATCCCAGGTTCATTCAACTCTTTTTGAACAAACAGCTTGAAGGTGTTCCCAAACCTCAAGACTTCTTGCCAGCCATTGTTCTTCCTAATAAGGTGTTCACTTTTATGGCTACCAAGAGTGCTAAGTTCTCTGGAAGGAATACACCTCTCACTGCACATATTTTGGAAATGGCACAAGCTGTTAGAGATGCTGCTCAAGAGGAATCAGACCCTGCTTCTGAGCATTCAGACTCTGCTCCCACTCCATCCCAAGCTCAAGATGTTTCACAACATTCAGAGCAGTCACACTCAGAGGGAGGAGATGCTTCTCAACATACTGTTTCCAAAGAAAGGACTGCTTCTCTGCAAGGTACTGCTAGTCCTGTTTCATATGATGCTGAGAATCAACCACCCACTCCCAATGATTATACTTCCACAGATGGTTCTCAAACATCTGGAGGAGATGAGGGGGTGATGGCTGATGAGGAGGCACCTGCTCAAGAAGGAGTTCTGGATACTTATGCTTTGACAAGGGAACTAAGGTGACTGAAGAGAGCTTATGAAGATCAAGCTTCACTACTTTTGAAGTTGGGCAACAAGTTCAAACGATTGAAGAGGTTTGTTTGGCCACTTGTTAAACATCACAGGATATGGGTCAAGTCACAACAGAAAAGTGGTCACAAACCTAAGTCCAATAAAAGAAAGCTCAAGAAACATTCTTCATTCCCATTGGGGAGGAATTTGCAGAATGAGAATGTGAATGAAGATGCTGATTTTGATGATAACTTTCAAATAACACCACTTGAAGAAAACATTCCTCATCAAGATACTGCTGAGAGAAAGATTGACGAGACTGAAAAAATTGATCTTCAAGATGCTGATATTCAAGTCAGAAGTGGTGATAAAGAGGAATTAGATGTGGAAGATATTGGTGTTGAAAATGATCAAGGTACTGCTCATCAAGATACTGCTCATCAAGGTACTGTGAGATAGTTTTTAATCACACCAAGGACCTTGGATTTTGAAGAAGATGTGGGTCCATCCAATCCAGTTCAGGAAGAAGAGGTTAGAAAATCTACCAATAGTGATGATGAGACTATTGCTGAGATTATGATGAGTATATCCAGACTTAAAGGTATTGTTATTCCTAGAGTTGAACATACTCAAGACTTACAACCTTCTTCTCAACCTACTCAAGAGCTAGATCCTAAGGATAAAGGGAAAGGAATCTTAGTAGAGTCAGAGAAAAAGAAGAAGAATAAGGAGTTTACTTTAGCACAGATAAGGGCTTTTCAAGAAGCTAAAGGTGAAGAAGCTGCCAGAAAGTTACAAGCTGAATTAGATGCTGAAGTTGAAATTTCAATCAAGCAAATTGTTCAACCAAGAAGACCAATGACAAAAGCTCAAGAAAGGAATTTTATGATGAGTTATTTGAAAGGTCGAGGATACAAAGGTCTGCAGAGGTTAAAGTATCAAGAGATGAAAGATCTATATAATGCTGCCAGAGAAGCTTATCAAAGGCAAGTTGATGGTATTATTGGTTTTGATACTGATGAAGGAAAACAGATGATGGATAAAGTTAAAACAAGAAGCTCAAAGAGAAAAAGAACAACAACTCAAGAACAGACATCAAAGAAGCTCAAGACCACAATTGAATTAAGAACTGATACAGTGGATGATCTGAGAAAGTATCTAAGGGTTGTTGATTTTGATTATCCCAAGGCAAAAGAAGCTGCTGAGACAAAATCTAAGATATCTGCATTGGAGGTTGTAGAATCAAAAGAAGATGGAGATTATTTTGTTTTCCACAGAGAAGATGAAAGCTTTAGAGCATTTAATTTGCTGTGGGACATATTTTATCTTATAGACAGAGAAGATTTACTCCATTTATACAAGCAGATACAAGCTTATTTTGAACATATTCCACTGAAAGGAATAGGGTTAGTCTTACTGGGTGATCTTACAACTCTTTGGGATACTGAAGCAACAAGTACAGATGACATTTGGAAGAATCAAGAAGATTGGGAGATTCAAAGTTGGAGATACTTTGATTCAGCCGGAGTACATGTATTAGAGCTAGAAGATGGAACCATGATTCACATGCTAGCAGAAAGGAGATATCCTCTTACAAGAAATCTTATGATCAAAATGCTAGAACATGGTATGGAGGTAGAACAAGAGAATGATACAGCTCTAATGGTGATTGAATTGTTCATCAAGCGGACAATTTTGGCAGAGGATGATTCATAAATACTGGTATGGTTTTATTATATATATCTTTTGAATAACAAAGTATTTTATTCAAAGTACTGTTATACAAACAGTATTTTATCAAAGTACTGCTTGAAGTTTTAAACCAGTAAAGTTCTTTATAAGATAGCAATTTTTGTAAGTGTGCAAAATACTTTTTGAAGCACAGAATAAAACAGCAACTAAATGTTTTTGAGTCACACATCGTGTTAGTACTTGTACTACACAACAAATGGTATTCAACTCACCATGTTTAATAGACAAGAAAGAGTTTGACTCATCATGAGGGTACGGCTCTGATGTGATTATCAAATCCGTTTTTAGTTGACAATTTACTAAATATTGTATGGTTTTCAACTCACCGTATCTGTGATAGTGAAGAGTTGGCTAGCCCACAAGATAATGGCTTGTGGTAAAGGCTGTGGAAAATCCATTTATATGGTAATTAGTTCACCATGGTAGTGATTGTACTAAAAGAACTAGCTAGTCCAAAAACAAACGGCTCTTGGTAAAGACTACTCAAATCCGTTGATAGCTGATGATTTGCTGAAAATCATATGGTTAGCAATGTACCATGGTTTACTAACCTAAACATTGGCTACTCCAGAGTTAATGGCTTTGGTAAAGAGACATCAAAATCCATTATTTTTCAATGATTCACCTCTCACAGGAGTTAACACACCTGAAAGTGATGAGAATAGTATGAAACTTAAAAGATTTGATGTACCTTATGTCAATATGTTACTGAGTAGCTGTAAAGATTGTTGCTGATAATTGCTGATAAAGATTGCTGATGAAGAGTAATTTGATGGTGACTATATAATTACTGTAAAGAAAGATACAATCATTCCTTGAAGTTAAAGATGATATAAATTAAGAGGAAGACAAAGAAACTTGAAATCAAGCAAGTAGAATTCAAGTTAGGGGAGGATTGTTAGGTTATAAAGACAAAGTACTGCTGGAAGATCAAAGTACTGCTTCTCATAAAAGTCAACATGCTGCTTATTAAAGAACTGCTATATAGGATACTAAATAACATATAACACGTATGTTAGGAACACGTTTCACGTTACGAAAAGTGTCGGTCATTATATTTGTAATAGGTTGCTTATTAGACTTATTATGTTTACATTTTATCTTTCATGTTAAGTAAGTTTATGATGTAATGTTACATTGTGTGGAAGTCCAAGGGCCAAGTATGTAATATTGCAAGAATGATTTAGAAACCCTTGGACTCCCCTATAAATACTAAGTGTAAGCCTTGCTTAAGGCTTGTTGGTTCTCATTTGAATATCAAGTTTATCATATCAATATTAAGAGTTCCTTCCATAGTTCTTGTCTCTTCTTCTTCTTCTTCTTTCTTGGTTAATCATTCTATGATTGTGTATGTTTGAATATGGTGACCTAACAAGTGGTATCAGAGCCAGGTTTATTTGGGGTTGATTCATGCTGTGATTGATTTCCTAGTTGGGTCTTCAATCAATTACTCTTTATTCGTCAATCCGGATATCATTGGGCCATGGATTCAAGAATTTTGGGCTACTGCTGCATCAGATTGGGAAGAACCAGATATCTCTTTCATTACGGCTAAAGTTGTTGGGCGTAATATTTGGATTACAGAGGCTAGTATTCGCACAGACCTTATGTTTCATGATGAAGAAGGTAGTGTGAGGTTTGACAAACAAGTACTTTGGGACACACTTAGAGATATTGCGTATGAGGGTTCACTTACTAACCTTACGTTTGAGAAATCCTTATTCAGTCCACACTGGAAGTACCTGATTCATGTTCTACTTCATTGCCTCAGTAACAAAAGTACTGCTTGAAATGAATTTAGTCAAACCATAGCATCGCCTTAGTGGGATTAGCTACCAATCAGCCATTCAACTTCTCATTCATGATTCTTGATGGTATGCATAAACACATCAAGAATGGTTCACCAGTTTTGATGTATCCCAGGTTCATTCAACTCTTTTTGAACAAACAACTTGAGGGTGTTCCCAAACCTCAAAGCTTCTTGCCAGCCATTGCTCTTCCTAACAAGGTGTTCACTTTTATGGCTACCAAGAGTGCTAAGTTCTCTGGAAGGAATCCACCTCTCACTGCACATATTCTGGAAGTAGCACAAGCTGTTAGAGATACTGCTCAAGAGGAATCAGACTATGCTTCTGAGCATTCAGACTCTGCTCCCACTCCATCCCAAGCTCAAGATGTTTCACAACATTCTGAGCAGTCAGACTCAGAGGGACGAGATGCTTCTCAACATACCATTTCCAAAGAAAGACTACTTCTCTGCAAGGTACTGCTAGTCCTGTTTCAGATAATGCTGAGAATCAACCACCCACTCCCAATGATTATACTTCCACAGATGGTTCTCAAACATCTAGAGGAGATGAGGGGGTGATGGCTGATGAGGAGGCACCTGCTCAAGAAGGAGTTCTGGATACTTATGCTTTGATAAGGGAACTAAGGTGACTGAAGAGAGCTTATGAAGATCAAGCTACACTACTTTTGAAGTTGGGCAACAAGTTCAAACGATTGAAGAGGTTTGTTTGGCCACTTGTTAAACATCACAGGATATGGGTCAAGTCACAACAGAAAAGTGGTCACAAACCTAAGTCCAAGAAAAGAAAGCTCAAGAAACATTCTTCATTCCCATTGGGGAGGAATTTGCAGAATGAGAATGGGAATGAAGATGCTGATTTTGATTATAATATTCAAATAACACCACTTGAAGAAAACATTCCTCATCAAGATACTGCTGAGAGAAAGATTGACGAGACTGAGAAAATTGATCTTCAAGATGCTGATATTCAAGTCAGAAGTGGTGATAAATAGGAATTAGATGTGGAAGATATTGGTGTTGAAAATTATCAAGGTACTGCTCATCAAGATACTGCTCATCAAGGTACTGTGAGATAGTTTTTAATCACACCAAGGACCTTGGATTTTGAAGAAGATGTGGGTCCATCCAATCCAGTTCAGGAAGAAGAGGTTAGAAAATCTACCAATAGTGATGATGAGACTATTGTTGAGATTATGATGAGTATATCCAGACTTAGAGGTATTGTTATTCCTAGAGTTGAACATACTCAAGACTTACAACCTTCTTCTCAACCTACTCAAGAGCTAGATCCTAAGGATAAAGGGAAAGGAATCTTAGTAGAGTCAGAGAAAAAGAAGAAGAAGAAGGAGTTTACTTTAGCACAGATAAGGGCTTTTCAAGAAGCTAAAGGTGAAGAAGCTGCCAGAAAGTTACAAGCTGAATTAGATGCTGAAGTTGAAATTTCAATCAAGCAAATTGTTCAACCAAGACCAATGACAAAAGCTCAAGAAAGGAATTTTATGATGAGTTATTTGAAAGGTCGTGGATACAAAGGTCTACAGAGGTTAAAGTATCAAGAGATGAAAGATCTATATAATGCTGTCAGAGAAGCTTATCAAAGGCAAGTTGATGGTATTATTGGTTTTGATACTGATGAAGGAAAACAGATGATGGATAAAGTTAAAACAAGAAGCTCAAAGAGAAAAGGAACAACAACTCAAGAACTGTCATCAAAGAAGCTCAAGACCACAATTGAATTAAGAACTGATACAGTGGATGAGCTGAGGAATTATCTAAGGGTTGTTGATTTTGATTATCCCAAGGCAAAAGAAGCTGCTGAGACAAAATCTAAGATATCTGCATTGGAGGTTGTAGAATCAAAAGAAGATGGAGATTATTTTGTTTTCCACAGAGAAGATGAAAGCTTTAGAGCATTTAATTTGCTGTGGGACATATTGTATCTTATAGACAGAGAAGATTTACTCCATTTATACAAGCAGATACAAGCTTATTTTGAACATATTCCACTGAAAGGAATAGAGTTAGTCTTACTGGGTGATCTTACAACTCTTTGGGATACTGAAGCAACAAGTATAGATGACATTTGGAAGAATCAAGAAGATTGGGAGATTCAAAGTTGGAGATACTTTGATTCAGCCGGAGTACATGTATTAGAGCTAGAAGATGGAACCATGATTCACATGCTAGCAGAAAGGAGATATCCTCTTACAAGAGATCTTATGATCAAAATGCTAGAACATGGTTTGGAGGTAGAACAAGAGAATGATACAGCTCTAATGGTGATTGAATTGTTCATCAAGCGGACAATTTTGGCAGAGGATGATTCATAAATACTGGTATGGTTTTATTATATATATCTTTTGAATAACAAAGTATTTTATTCAAAGTACTGTTATACAAACAGTATTTAATCAAGTACTGCTTGAAGTTTTAAACCAGTAAAGTTCTTTATAAGATAGCAATTTTTGTAAGTGTGCAAAATACTTTTTGAAGCACAGAATAAAACAGCAACAAAATGTTTTTGGGTCGCACATGGTGTTAGTACTTGTACTACACAACAAATGGTATTCAACTCACCATGTTTAATAGACAAGAAAGAGTTTGACTCATCATGAGGGTACGGCTCTGATGTGATTATCAAATCCATTTTTAGTTGACAATTTACTAAATATTGTATGGTTTTCAACTCACCATATCTGTGATAGTGAAGAGTTGGCTAGCCCACAAGATAATGGCTTGTGGTAAAGGCTGTGGAAAATCTATTTATATGGTAATTAGTTCACCATGGTAGTGATTGTACTAAAAGAACTAGCTAATCCAAAAGCAAACGGCTCTTGGTAAAGACTACTCAAATCCGTTGATAGCTGATGGTTTGCTGAAAATCATATGGTTATCAATGTACCATGGTTTACTAACCTAAACATTGGCTACTCCAGAGTTAATGGCTTTGGTAAAGAGACATCAAAATCCATTATTTTTCAATGATTCACCTCTCAGAGGAGTTAACACACATGAAAGTGATGAGAATAGTATGAAACTTAAAAGATTTGATGTACCTTATGTCAATATGTTACTGAGTAGCTGTAAAGATTGTTGCTGATAATTGCTGATAAAGATTGTTGATGAAGAGTACTTTGATGGTGACTATATAATTACTGTAAAGAAAGATGATATAAATTAAGAGGAAAACAAAGAAACTTGAAATCAAGCAAGTAGAATTCAAGTTAGGGGAGGATTGTTATGTTATAAAGACAAAGTACTGTTGGAAGATCAAAGTACTGCTTCTCATAAAAGTCAACGTGCTGCTTATTAAAGAACTGCTATGTAGGATACTAAATAACAAATAACACGTATGGAGTTGTGCTTATGGTTCGAATTCAAAGAGAACTAGAAGAGATTTAGAGAGAAGTTAGAGAGAGAAAGAAGTTGGAACCTTGAGAGAAAAACAAAAAGAAAAAATAGATTAAGAATGAGAAGGTCCAACCCTCTCCCTTGGTGGGAGAGGGTATTTATACTTACAACATACTATTTGCCTCTACTAGGCTGTGGATCGAGCTGACAGTAGGTAAAGACCCGACCCGACTCCACAAATACTAACTAATACTAACACTACGTATTAACTAATATGATATATACTACGACCAATACAATGCTTTAAAGTACTTGGGGTGACCGAATCTTCTATAGGAAAAAACGTATTCCTAACAATCTCCCCCTAAGGGAGGTCACCCCAGAAATTAAATCTTGAATTCTAGCATTGAGATCTTTGTAGATATTTTTGTAGCTCGTAGTTGTTGATTCTTCATTGAAATAAACTTTGTGCTTTCAGCAGCGGACTCTAGATGACTTGCTTTGATGTGTAGGATGATCTTTGACCTTGCTTCGTGTTTATCATCGAAATAAATAAGTAGCTTCAAGTCATCTTTGAGTAGATGTGTCTCTATGTGATATTGCGACTATCTTTGTGTTGTCATGCTCACACTTTTCCGGATCATGATCTTCTACATCAGAGTTGTGGAAGCATAGTTGAAGCCCATTCCATGATCATGATTTCTTTGAATTTGATGTTGAAGTGTGAGCATGAGGTGATGAATCGGCATCTTATCTGCAATCAACAACAACCGCCAACTTCTTTGTCTCTGGTGGGAATACGCCTTTCCAACATGCTCATAACCTCTTTGCTGAGTGAATCTCCATGGTTGAATTGGTCTGAAAGCTCCTTTTAGTGGTTGGTATGAGCATGTGGAACTAGAGTGATGGTGGTGAAAATGATAAGTTTGGTATGTTGAGCTGCATAAAAATTGGTTAGTAATAAACATACCAGCACTTACAAGTTCGGACTTCGAGATCGTCAACAGCATAGTGTGAAGACTTTCTCTAATCCTTACCAAGGCTATTCCTAATCGGATGCCCCCGAAAGGGCTTTCACTGACATACCGAAGTACACCAACGATTACGTGAGTCGCTGGAGATCACCCCACGACTGTAGACCTTTTGAAACACCACCGCGAACACTAAGCGTAACCCACAAGAGATTACCGAAGTGACCTGCTGTCAGGGCTGTTTGATATTGACCCTGGCAGGAGTTTCCACTCAATCACTGGGAAATACATATGTATACACCCTCATAAGTGTTCTTAGCAGATTGCTAAGATCTGCGTAGGACTCAAAAATATTACAACTGGTGTCCTTATTGATGAACACCCAGTGTAGAAGTATCAAGTGTTCCTATGAGATCTTTTGATGCATCTCGTGGCTCTAGACTCGATAAGTACAATTTGCTTATCCTATGTGGAGACTAGGGAGGGGTCTCCTATTTCAATATCAACTAGCTTTACGAGACAAGTCGATAGATTACACTAGTTCCCCGTGAGAATGAAACAAGCTCTTTTAAGAGAACTTGAGTGGCTGGAAGGTTTAGTGCAGTGCGTCACTGGGTCCATGACGTCTTATCTTCAATACCGATGTTACCTTAGTAACAATCAGTAGCATATGAGTTGAACCCGGTTTCTGCCCTAAGGTTGAATAATTAGAGGTCTATTTCTTTTCAACCTTTCTCATTTCATTTCTTTTTAATTCTTCAACCCCTTCAGTGCTTACCGAGACTTCATTACTAGAACCTTGTTGGGTTTGTTCCAGTCCTAGCTCAATCTCAGTCGGCACTCTTCCCTTTCTCACTTTACTCCTTTTTGCAATCATTCCTAAGGACTTCTAATCTATCTATTGGATTGTCCCTGGGAAGATCCCTCCGGTTCTGGTGGATCATGGGAACATATACCTAACCTTACCATCCTTATAACTCCATGCATTAAAGTAAATTGGTCGGTTTTTTGGTATCTTTCCACAATCGCCATTTAACCAAATTATTGAAAATTCTCTCAAAGTGTTTATGATTAAGAAACACATTTTGTTAACACTTTGAGAGTTTTGTAACTTTTCAAATGCTCCCCCTTAACATGTGCTCATGGGTTTTAGATAGAAATTTGCACATGTCGGGGTAAGTTGCACTTTTGAATTGATCCACTCTTAATAGACATATACCCTAGGGACACGTTTACGTTGCTTAGTTAAAGGGATCCATTATCAGCTTTTAGGTGATAACTAGCCCTAATAACTAACTTGAAGTTGTTAACATTCCTTAAAAAGGAAGTTAGACCCGTCAAAGTATACATCTAAGAAGAGCTTCTCGAAACGGGACTTTCTACTTGGATAAATCCTTTCGAATTCTAACGTTTGTGTTTTGTCAATTCATGAGTCAAATTCTGAGTCATAATCAATTCACGGTTTCTAATTGTTATTATGAAAACACGCGAAAGACTCTTAGCCACTTGCTCCCCCTCAATATGTGCACATTGATTGATTCAATTTGAAAGTGTTTAAAACTTTAGCACATACGGGAGAGCGTACATTTGAGATCATTTATTCACCATTTATTCACTTGCTCCCCCTCAATATGTGCTTTGATTAAAATTCAAAAACTTCAAAACTTTTAGCACATACGGGAGAGCATACCTTTGAGTCCAAAAACATCATGTTTAAAATCAGATTTCATATTTTAAATCACATTCTCTCCCCCGATCAAAAAATCTCAAATCTTTTGAGATTTTGTGATCCCAATTGATTTAAATGATTTTAGAAGAAAATGGGAGAAAATGTGGTAAAATTTTAACATGTACTTATTTTAGACACTTTTTCACTGCTGCTGGTGCACAAAGTTTATTAAAGGTGCCGAAATTTTGAGCAAATACGCTCCCCCTCAATTAATGACCCGATTTTTATTTAAAGAATTGGAGTCATTAGGTTGAGCGGTAAGGTATTTGTAAACATTTAAGACCAATAGCCACCTTGTAAACCACAAAAACTCTCTTGAAGAATCATAAGAGAGAGATTTTAGGATGAAAGAAGACTTCTCTTCTTTTTCTAGAAGTGATGCACTGAAACGTACATCAAATCGAAGCAACATGGATATAAACTAATCCATGCCCGAGTGAACTTCACCCGGTGAGGGGAACAACCGTCTTTGAGGCGACATGTTTTCCCCATGGATAAGAGCGGGTTGCTATCTGAAGTAATAGCAAGCCGATAAGACATGTTTTAGCCGGTTAATATAACTCCTGCTCGAGCTTCACTTAAAGTTCTATGCCATCAATGAATGATATTCATAGAAGTTTAAAATGTTATCGATATACAGAAGACATGCCTAGGATGAAGCTATTTTTGTATTTTGTGTTTTTCAGATTTTTATGGTTTTTCTAGGTTTTATATTTTTGTATTTTTCTTTTGATTTAAAAGAATATGTACAAGGATATGTGAAGCAAATCCATTACTCGTCATTTTCCTCCTGAATACTTTTGAGTGACTCAGGAGAGAGACTCTTCATTCCAAGGCACGGGAGAATGAATTGAAACCGATCTCTGGGAAGTGGCTTAGTGAAGATGTCAGCCAGCTGAAATTCTGTCCTCACAAAATAAAGTTCCACAATTCCCTTTTCCACTTGTTCCCTGATGAAATGATGTCAAATATCAATATGCTTCGATCTGGAGTGTTGGACGTTGTTGCAGCAAAGAGCAATTGCACTTTTGTTGTCACAGTACATCGGAATTTTGTTGTACACAAAGCCATAGTCAGATAATTGTGATCTCATCCAAAGGATTTGAGCACAGCAAGATGACATGGCAATGTATTCAGCCTCAGTGGAGGAAATGGACGTACTCATTTGCTTCTTTGATGACCAGCTAACCAGCTTATCTCCTAGAAATTGAGCACCGCCTGAAGTACTTCGACGAGTATCTTGACACCCCGCATGATCAACATCAGAATNCAGATAATTGTGATCTCATCCAAAGGATTTGAGCACAGCAAGATGACATGGCAATGTATTCAGCCTCAGTGGAGGAAATGGACGTACTCATTTGCTTCTTTGATGACCAGCTAACCAGCTTATCTCCTAGAAATTGAGCACCGCCTGAAGTACTTCGACGAGTATCTTGACACCCCGCATGATCAACATCAGAATAGGCAGTGAGAGCCATAGCAGTGTCTTTAGGATACCAAAGGCCCATGTGAATCGTCCCTTGAAGGTACCTGAAGACCCTTTTGACTGCTTCTAAGTGCCTTTTGGTGGGTTTGGATTGATAACGAGCACACATGCAAACAGCAAATAGAAGATCTGGCCTACTAGCGGTGAGGTACATTAATGATCCAATCATGCTACGGTACTTCGTTTGGTCAACTGGAGCCCCATCAACATCCTCATCCAGTTTTGACCTCTCTACCATTAGGGTGTCAACAGAATCACATGATTCATATCCAAATTTCTTCAAGATTTCAGTAGCATACTTGGATTGATTGATGAAGATACCGTGGGGATTCTGAGAAATTTGTAATCCCAAGAAAAATGACATTTGCCCCATCATGGATATTTGGAATTCTGTACTCATCTCTTGTGAAAATCAATCACATTCCAATGGGTCTGAAGAAGCGAAGATAATGTCATCCACATATATCTGAACGTGGAGTAGATGCTTGCCCGATTTTCTGGTGAACAATGTAGGATCAACCATACCCTTGGTGAATTTGTTGGCTAGAAGGAATTTGGATAGAGTATCATACCATGCTCTGGGTGCTTGTTTAAGTCCATAAAGAGCCTTCTTCAAGTGATAGACATGATTAGGGCGTTCAGGATCAACAAACCCTTCTGGTTGACTTACATATACCACCTCCTTTAATTGACCATTAAGAAATGCAGTCTTCACATCCATTTGGTAGACAATCAGGTTCTGACTAGCTGCGTTTGCAAGAAAGATTCTGATGGCCTCGATTCTAGCTACTAGTGCGAATGATTCCTCAAAGTCAATGCCTTCTTCTTGTCTGTATCCTTTGGCCACTAGCCGAGCCTTGTTTTTCAGAACTTCACCATATTCGTCAAGCTTCACTTTGAAGATCCACTTGAGAGCGATAATCATAGCACAGTCGGGAGGAGGCACTAATTCCCAAACATCAAGTCTGTCAAATTGATGGATTTCATCTTGCATTGTAGTGAACCAGGATGTCTTAGTCAAAGCTTCTTTAAAGTCCTTTGGTTCGGTTTTAGACAGTATGGAGCTGACGAAGCACCATAAGGCATCTGTGGCAAGTTGTCTACGTGTGGATACGGGGCGAGATGGATTACCAATGATGTTGTCAATTGGGTTATCGTTTGTCCATTTTTTGATATGCTCATGAAGTTGATGACTGAGGACTGATGTAGCAGTATTGGAATCTTCCGAAGAGGTTGCCACATTGGATGGATCAGGGGCAAATATGTTGACAAAAGGTTCATCAGGTGGTTGAGCAAAGGGATTCACTTCAAAAGAATTTTCAGATGCGGCTCCTTGAGGAATTGAAGAAGTTTGATCAGTGTGAGCGGGTTGGGTATGACTGGATNGCCTTGTTTTTCAGAACTTCACCATATTCGTCAAGCTTCACTTTGAAGATCCACTTGAGAGCGATAATCATAGCACAGTCGGGAGGAGGTACTAATTCCCAAACATCAAGTCTGTCAAATTCATGGATTTCATCTTGCATTGTAGTGAACCAGGATGTCTTAGTCAAAGCTTCTTTAAAGTCCTTCGGTTCGGTTTTAGACAGTATGGAGCTGACGAAGCACCATAAGGCATCTGTGGCAAGTTGTCTACGTGTGGATACGGGGCGAGGTGGATTACCAATGATGTTGTCAATTGGGTGATCGTTTGTCCATTTTCTGATATGATCATGAAGTTGATGACTGAGGACTGATGTAGCAGTATTGGAATCTTCCGAAGAGGTTGCCACATTGGATGGATCAGGGGCAAATATGTTGACAAAAGGTTCATCAGGTGGTTGAGCAAAGGGATTCACTTCAAAAGAATTTTCAGATGCGGCTCCTTGAGGAGTTGAAGAAGTTTCATCAGTGTGAGCGGGTTGGGTATGACTGGATGATGGAGCATTTTGACTAAGAGAGATGGAAATGGAAAGCTCATTTGTAGGTTGAGGTGCATCATTAGCAGCAGCATCAGAACCTAAGACTTGTGATTCAGATTCGACCATCTGTTGAGGTTCAAAATACTCATCATACATTGGATCAAATAATTTCTTCAAGTCCTCACTAGTAGGTGGTACATAAGGAGCATTAGTGGTGGAGGAATGTACAAGTCCCGAACTAATTGGTCCAGGAGTCAAAAGATTAGTTGCGGGTCCAGAACTGGAGTATTCAGGAGCCGTGTGCTCGGACAGCTCATCAAACGTGACATGGATAGTTTCCATGATTTGTCGGGACCTTTTGTTGTATATTCGATAACCCCTCTTGTTTGGTGCGTAGCCAACAAAAATTCTAATATCAGCTTTTGCCTTGAGCTTTCCGAAGTCTTCACTATCGTTGGTAGGTTAACATAATGTACCAAAAACTCAAAGAAATGAGAGATCAGGTTTTCTCTCATGCACTAGCTCATAGGGGGTTTTGCCGTGAAGAGGATGTATCAGTGATCGGTTCTGAGTGTAACAAGCAGTTGCAATTGCCTCTCCCCAGAGGAACGTGGGAGCTTTGGAGAATATCAGCATGGTTCGTGCGGCCTCTACAAGGGTACGGTTTCGTCTTTCAACGACTCCATTCGGTTGAGGTGTTCGAGGTATACTCCTTTGATGACTAATTCCAAGATCTTCATAAAATTGAGTAAGTTGCCGATTAACAAACTCAGTTCCGTTATCTGTGCGGATGAATCTGACAGTTTTATTTAGTCCAACTTGCAGCTGCTTGATTAGTTTGATGATGATTTTAGGTGTCTCGTCTTTGGATCTGAGGAACTTAACCCATGTAAACCGAGAGTAGTCATCTACGATCACTAACACATATTTCTTTCCAAAGATACTTTGCACTCTCATTGGGCCACATAGATCCATGTGAAGGGTATGAAGAACTTCCATAATGGTGTTGATCGTTTTGGGTTTGTGTGATTGCTTCTTGTTTTTACCTAGCTGACAAGCGGAACAGAGATGATCTTTTTCATATTTCAGCCGAGGCATGCCTCGAACAAGATCTTTACGAGTGAGTTCATTGATTGTACCGAAGTTCAAGTGATTCAAACGACGATGCCACAACCATGACTTGTTCTTGGATGCCTTAGACAATAAGCAAATAGGTGATGATTGCATCATGTCTTCAATGGATATTGTGTAGAGGTTTGAGCCACGTCTACCTTTCAGAAGATCCACACGATCCAATTTTCTAACAAAACAAGTGTGTTTTCTGAAGGCTACTTCAAGATCTGAATCACAGAATTGACCAACGGAGAACAAATTGTGCCCAAACCCTTCTACATAGTATACCCTGGAAATCACGCTGTCGCCAAACACATAATATCCATAACCCATTATAGCACCAAAATGATCATTCCCGAATCTAACAGTCCCGATAAACTTTTTTACGAAATTTCTGAGCCGCGAGCGATCCCCAGTCATATGTTTTGAGTAGCCTGAGTCCAAATACCACAGGACGATTTGTACGACCTGCATTTGAAACCAGACAGATATGGATAACTGAAAAACGTGGATCCCCAAACACAAGTGGGATCCGATTGGTTAGCACAAACAGAAGTGAAAATTTCAATAGTATTATTAGTCATATCATGACATGCGAGGGTACTAGACTTATGGTTGTCGCATTGTGTTTCTAAAGGAAATGTCCTGCCAGTATCCTTCCATACCTTAACATTGGTAAGCCTAAAATTGGGCAGTTTAGTTAACGGGCATTGACTTCCTAAAGTAAATTTTCTTCTAGTGGGTCTCCAATGATAGCCAACATTAGAAAACTTCCTTCCTATTGCTTTCCGAACACGGTTTTCAATGTTTTTATTCAAAGCATTATTGATCGGGAGTAATTTAGAAGCATCCAAAATTGTCTTAACACACTCATCGTGATTACCAGAAATTAAATGGTCATTACAGATCTTACAAGTAGCATTAGAATTCGAATTAATTACAGTACGCCTAGAGCTAATACTAGAATCAACACGATTCACAACATTCAGATCAGCCTTATTGTTCCTAGGGTGGTCTTCTACTTTCATCCGTTGAACACTCTTAGCTGGCAAAGTCTTATCATTCCTTGTATTGCAACTACGCTTTGACCCGCTAGCTTTAGTGACAATTTTTACACCTGTAGAATTAATGATGGGAACATTAGATCGTGGTATTGCTGTTTGATTATTGGTATGAGGTGTGTTAAGTTCAGATGAGGTCAAGGGTACATTAAAGGCAACACGCTTGTTCTTATCCTTAGAGGATGGTTCATTAACCTTATCACGCATGCAAACATCTTTGGGACATGTACCAATGGCATAATCTAAGAGTTCATATGATCTATTAGTGAGATAATAAACATCAAGGATGGCATTATCAACAGGTCTCACCATTCTAACCTCTTCAATGGTCTCACAAAGCATGTCTAGGCAATCCTTAAGATACCTAAGGTACTCACTATGGACAAACGCATTATTCCTAAGGGGAAGAGGAATAGTTACGGCATCACATGCATTTCCTTTAGATTTACCGACCATGGGGAGCATTCTCTCATTCGCCTGAGTCTTTAGATTCTCAATTTCATTTAACAAAGATGTGATTTTCTCATTGGTTTTATCACGTGAGATCTTAATCGAATCATGTAACTCTTTGTAATGTTGTTTGACCTTTGAGTTTTCAGCTTGAAAACAATCATTTTCATATTTGAGATGTTCGATGATGTTTTGGAGTTGAAAATTTTGAGAATCTAAACACGGAGGCTTCTGAGGTTCAATCACATCACTCTTGTGAGATTTCAATTGGGCAATTTGAGCCCTCAGTTTTTGAATAGTGTTAGTGTGAGCTTGAATCTTTTCATCACGTTTGGCTAATTCAAAATGTGCATCAAATTCAGGAGCATCCGAAGATGTCTTGGCATTTGAGGTTTTAATTCTTTCTTCTAAATGTTGATACTTTAATTGCAAATTAAGATTATCAACCTCTAGTTTTGAAAAATGCCTGACCATGTTATCATGGTCATCGTTTTGAATTTTTTTCACGCAATTTTAAATTCTCCCCCTCAAGCTCAACAACACGATTTTGGAAAACATTCAATGCAACAGACATTTCATGAAATTGGCAAGCAGTTATGAAGAATCAGTAACAGTATAAAACACATCTTGAGCAATGCACTTAGCAATTAAAGAGTTGAAAATTTTGAGAATCTAAACACGGAGGCTTCTGAGGTTCAATCACATCACTCTTGTGAGATTTCAATTGGGCAATTTGAGCCCTCAGTTTTCGAATAGTGTTAGTGTGAGCTTGAATCTTTTCATCACGTTTGGCTAATTTAAAATGTGCATCAAATTCAGGAGCATCCGAAGATGTCTTGGCATTTGAGGTTTTAATTCTTTCTTCTAAATGTTGATACTTTAATTGCAAATTAAGATTATCAACCTCTAGTTTTGAAAAATGCCTGACCATGTTATCATGGTCATCGTTTTGAATTTTTTTCACGCAATTTTAAATTCTCCCCCTCAAGCTCAACAACACGATTTTGGAAAACATTCAATGCAACAGACATTTCATGAAATTGGCAAGCAGTTATGGAAGAATCAGTAATAGTATAAAACACATCTTGAGCAATGCACTTAGCAATTAAATTATCATTCATGATGAGAGTATTCTTCCTATCAATTTCACTATGTTGAAGGTCTATTACAGTTTGTTTTCCTTCAAGTTCCAGATTTTTAAACACATCTTTCATTTCATTAATCTCAGATTTAAGAGACGTTTGCATGTTCTCAAAATGTTCCTTGATTTGTTTAAAAAACGGAATTACTTCAGTAAGATAACACTCTTTTGTTACTTCAAACCCCCTTTCGCCCTCAGTAATTCCCGTTGGTGTAATTCTCTTTTTACATGTTTTATCAAATTCAGCAAACATTTGATACATAACGTATATGCTAATGAGAGTACTACATTGAGTGGGAAGAGCTAACTGAACTAGGTGCATTGGCGTATTGGGAGGATACACCGTTGGAGTAGCAATCATAAGGGGAGTAGTGGTCTTAAGCTTTTCAGCTTTCATTTTCTCATCATCTAAGGACCAAAAAATCTGTTCTGGCGTTAACCTAGTTTGGGGCATAAAAACCGTCAATCGATTCTGTTCATAGTAATTATGTGGCTTGATATTGACACGGTTTCTAACGCACTTAGGATCCTTTAATTTATTCTCATGTCTTTCTCTATTTACGGACTCAATTTCATAAATTTCCTCATAATTACGCACATCGGTAGGGGCATGATCAGGTGTAAGCATCACATTAGCATCATGTAAGGCAGGTTGAGAGGCACTAACGCTCCTAAGAAAATTAGTTTTAGGCACTCCTACATCCTTATTGCTATGTTCATCACGTAACTTAATGTGCTTATGCATCATTTGAGCAGTTTGAATGGTTTGGCCTTGTGTGTACAATTTATTTTCAAGCTTGTTCTTTAAGGCTTTTAAGTTGGAAAAGTCACTTAAGAGTTTAGTTTCTTTACTTTGAAAATCTAGTTTAAGTGTAGTCACACTTTCCTGAATCTCCTATTTTTGCTTAACAGTTTGATCAACTTGATTTTGTAAAGACTTTATTTCCATTCTTAATGGTTCTTCCTTTAAGTTTCTTTCTATGATGTAAGCACACATTTGCCAATCCATATTCTGCTCTCGTTCGGTTAACTCAAATTTTGCACGTTGTTGATACATATTCACCTGGTCTTTAAGGATCTTAATCCTAGTGGCCAAGGTATCATCAGGAATAAAAGCAGTGCATTCATCAAATTCACTCATGTCATTATCAACAGAGGAGTCATCCTTTGGTAAAACAGACTCGGCATCTTGGTTCACATGTTGTTCATATGGGATAACATTGCTATTACCCATATTAGCAGAATTTGAATCAACAATGTCGGTGTGTTTTACTTCGTTATGAGTCCTTTACATTATCAACATATAAATCGAAAGAGGCTCTACTAGGTTCATCAGATTCTTTGTTGTTATCCACATGTTGTTGTTTTGAGGAAACATTGTCGTTTTTCAAATCAACATCATCGGGGGTGACAACACTAGTCTGATGTGCTTCATTGAGTATCTTTGGAACAGCACATGTTTCATATGTATCATACAATTTGGGTACCTCAGAGATGATATATGATTTGGGAGATCCCGATTGATGTGGCGATGTGACTGTAGAAGAAAGCTTGGCCATGAAGATGGTCTGTGCAGTAGGCTCATCATCAACATCAGAATCAAAGGCATCACAATCTTCAGCCTAGAAGATATTTGGGTCGTTGAGAGCAAGATCCTAAACCGGTTGATCATCCACATCANGTTTCATATGTATCATACAATTTGGGTACCTCAGAGATGATATATGATTTGGGAGATCCCGATTGATGTGGCGATGTGACTGTAGAAGAAAGCTTGGCCATGAAGATGGTCTGTGCAGTAGGCTCATCATCAACATCAGAATCAAAGGCATCACAATCTTCAGCCTAGAAGATATTTGGGTCGTTGAGAGCAAGATCCTAAACCGGTTGATCATCCACATCAGCATCAAAAGAATTCCCTTCATCACCTGCAAGAAATAGCAGTTGTTCCTCATACAGCAGAACCCCATTCTCTTGAGCTTGCATCAGCAGCATCTTATCTTTGAAGTAGTCCGAGTTCTGAGGACATTTTGGTTGAGTGTAGTTCCTTGCAATATGACCTATCCCACCACAGTTGTAGCACTTGATTTGTCTTCCTTGTCCTTGATTGACATTACCCATTCTATTCTGTGCATTTCCCCGGACATTTTGTCTTCCTTAAACCACAACACGCCCATCTTCTACAACAGCAAGATTACGTGGGTTAGATGAAGTCCTTAGTTGGTTGTTAGTTTGAGGAAGAGTACTCCTGAAGTGTTGAACCAGCTGTGAGACTTGGTTGGAGAGATCATCAATCCTTTTGTAATTGTGAGAGTTCCCAGAGTCTTGTGGATTAGTCTTGACACTTGACGAATGTATGGATGTTTGACCAAGGGAAGACTGATTCTATGTTGCTTGGGTAATAGGATGATTGATTGAATCAATTGAGGATTGGTTTAGTCCCTGAACACTAGAGATTAGAGCAAAAGGATCGTTTGAGGGATGGAACTTTTCTCTCAGTTGACGATCANAGAGATCATCAATCCTTTTGTAATTGTGAGAGTTCCCAGAGTCTTGTGGATTAGTCTTGACACTTGACGAATGTATGGATGTTTGACCAAGGGAAGACTGATTCTGTGTTGCTTGAGTAATAGGATGATTGATTGAATCAATTGAGGATTGGTTTAGTCCCTGAACACTGGAGATTAGAGCAAGAGGATCGTTTGAGGGATGGAACTTTTCTCTCAGTTGACGATCATACATGGCATGTTTCTCATGTTGTTGCAAGTAAGCATAGAGTTGTTCATAGTTGGTGTTTCTGAGCCCTTTGTTTAACTTCACAGCTTTGACAAACCGATCCCATTCTGGTGACATATTGTTGACAAACTTTGAGTTGAGTTGGATGTTGGGCATTGTCATTCTGATCATTCTCATGTCATTCACAAGCTTGTGGAATCTGACATAGTAGTCATTAATGCTTTCACCGGGATTCATTTTGAAGTGCTCGAATTCATCATACAATTGTGATTCACGATCTTCTCTGGTAAGTTCAGAACCAGCAAGCAGCATTTTGACATTATCCCAAACGGCTTTGGCCTCAGTGTTGAAGGTAATCAGTTTGTAAATGTCCTTGGGTAACCCTTGTATCACAATGTTGGAAGCTCGAATATCAGCATCATAGCGTTTCTTTTCTGCTTCGTTAAGATCATTGTAAGTACGAGGTCTGTCAATTCCAAAGGTGACTGATCCATCTTTACTAGTGGAGATAACATCCCTGGTAGTACCCATTTGAAACGGCCCTTCATCAATCGATCTCAGAATATTCTCCCCATTTTCTTTGCCCTGACAGTACAGACGAATTCTTTGTGACCATGACTCATAGTCAGTTCTGTCGAGCATAGGAGGTCAAGTGTCGGACCCAGCAGCTTGGATATCATCAATTGATGTCACAGTAGTCATGATGACGAGGTCTTAAGCGGGATTTTACAACACACGTGACTTAAACCGAGAAATCGATTCTTTCCCGGGATTTTACTAAAGTCAACCAGGAAAACCGCCAAGAAAACTAACCGCTGACAATATAACCGCTAACAAGTAACCGCTGACAGAAGCTAACTGCTGACCAGGTAACCGCTAACAAGTAACCGCTGACCGAAACTAACCGCTGACAAGATAACCGCTAACAAGTAACCGCTGACAGAACTAACCTCTGGCCTGGTAACCGCTAACTATGTAACCGCTGGTAAGGTAACCGCTAACAACGATAACCGCTGGAGGAGCTAACCGCTAAATACACTATACGACAGAGTGTACTAACCGCTGACAGCAAACCGCCAAAACAGTACAAAACCAGCGTTTTGTCCGCTAACCCAATATAGTAAACTCAACACTAACCGCTGACGATAACCGCTGAACTACCTGAGCTAACCGCTACCAAGAAACACTTAACGAGGAGGAAACCGCTGCCAAGAACTAACTTCCTAAATCACTCGTATCACCAACAAACGTAAGATCTGGCCAAACCAACTGAAAAACTAGATAAATCTAACACCTCTAATCCAAGAAGTACAAGAAAAAACTCAAGTTAAACCACGAACGAGCTCAAGCATGATTAAAACCTTCCTAAACTATAAGAACTAAAGACAAACAATACAACACAAGTCCAAACTCCAAGCATATACGATCCCTAGGATGTAACCATGGCTCTTGATACCAATTGTAGGATACTAAATAACATATAACACGTATGGAGTTGTGCTTATGGTTCGAATTCAAAGAGAACTAGAAGAGATTTAGAGAGAAGTTAGAAATAGAAAGAAGTTGGAACCTTGAGAGAAAAACAAAAAGAAAAAATAGATTAAGAATGAGAAGGTCCAACCCTCTCCCTTGGTGGGAGAGGGTATTTATACTTACAACATACTATTTGCCTCTACTAGGCTGTGGATCGAGTTGACAGTGGGTAAAGACCCGACCCGACTCCACAAATACTAACTAATACTAACACTACGTATTAACTAATATGATATATACTACGAGCTATACAATGCTTTAAAGTACTTGGGGTGACCGAATCTTCTATAGGAAAAAACGTATTCCTAACATGCTATGATAAAGGACTACAATGTAAAATGTTTAAGGATTATTATGTAATTCTAGAATGTTCTTTAGATTAGAGTTAGTTTACTTGTCGTTCAAGTATTGTAAACCGACTAGGGTTTTCCTTATGCCTATAAAAGGATCCCTAGGTTGGCATTAGAGATATAGGATTTTAGAGATACATGCAAGTTTGATATTAGAGTTATTAGGGTCGTTAGTGAATCTGTGTACGTAAGCAGGTTCAAAGTTTTAATATAATCAAAGTTCCTTGATAATTCTTCTTAAATTTGTTAAAGTAGATTCCGCATACTTAACAGAGTTATTCAGTGTTTCATTGTTAGTAGTTAAGGATTTATCCAAGATTACTAAACCCTTACAAGCTACATAGTTAGTTTGGTCAGAGTATATCGATCCAACAGTTGTGATTTTTCTTTGTTCGGTTTGATGCTTTGGTTTTTGTGATTGTTTTCTGAGGTTTAACAGGTTACATTGGACAAGAAGATGAACATGGAATCAAGTTCATGACATCAAGCTTTTGGTGTCACTTTGATCTTGGAGCTTTTACATCATCTTGGAAGAAGATCTAATCATGCCACCACACGATCCATATCGAACGAATCAGGGGAGTATTTGTTTCATTCTTTCATTTTCTACTTTTACATCTTTTATGTGAACATTGGGGACAATGTTCGGTTTAAGTGTAAGGGGGTAAATGAAGACACCTTAGAAAATGCTATTACGCTTGATTTTTGTTTTGTTTAATGGTAGATGTGTAATAAAACCGAGAGAAATATTTGTTAGGGCGATTTTAGCGCCAATTTAAAATTGTTTACAACATATAAGAGTGAGACTTTGGTCATAATAAGCGTCTCATGGATAGGGAATTGTATGACTAGCACAAAAACCGTACCACTCAAAAATTTTCCCCCAAATATGTGAGGTTCACCCCTAGAATTGTTAGGAAATCATTCATTTTTAGTGCTTGTGTGTGTACCGGTATCCTATAGATTCTAGAACATGCATTAGTGACCATCCCAAATCCACAAGTGAGACTACATTCGTGTAGTTAGATTGACTACATGATAAGAGGCACTAGGATAACCCACGTTTTACACCCGTATTATAATTACATTGACTTCATTGGTCAAGTAATTCTCCCACACCTTAGCGATGTACTCATTTTTAGTACACGACACCCCTAGTACACCCCTCAGAGCATATCTTTTCGTTTCTAACTTTAAGCATTTTACTTAAAGGAAGAATTTGTTTAAAATCCACCCCAAATGTACACCCAAATCGCCTTAGCCTACCTTGTATGCACTCACCTTTAGTGCATTATTGTGACAACAATTGTTTAAACCCTTAGTAAATTGTCTTATTGATTACATGGTTGCTAAGTCGAGTCATATCCTTGTACATATTGTTTTGGGACGATTGGGACTCATGGTAAAGTACTAATGTAATGGAGTAATGGGGAAGAAGTCAATTATTACCCCCATATGTGCGTAAATATTTTAAAGTACTCCAAGTTTTTCAATTATCTTAATCCGAGTCATTTGGATAGTTAATTGTAAAGTATGTAAAAGTTCAAGTGTAAGGGGAGAACCGAGGCCCCTATGATGTATTATTTTGGATAGTAGGGTAAGAGTGTATAAAAAAATAAAAAATAAAAATAAAAAAAATCGAAAAACAAGAAAAACGAAAAAAATTTGGAAAAAGAAAAGTAGAAAAAACATACGGACTACCATCCCGCTTCATTTTATCTTTATTTATGTTTATGTTATTTTCTTATTAGCTTAAGTCGAGTCGAGTCTTGGCTTAGCAACGCCACATTGTGCATCTATTGGATCATAATTAACTTGCCACCACTAAAAATACCCTTTATTCCAACAAAACTGTGTCTATCATATCCCTACACCTAACGTTATAACCCTTTGTAAAGCCCTCTTTGATAGTTTATCTTAGGTGCTTACGCCTAGTAGAGGAGGTTTATAACACCTGAGATATGAGAGTATCCAAACACTATTTGTGAGGTGCTAGTATATGATTTCCGTGCTTGTTATGACTAGGATTGAATAACTATTTGTTATAATTACTTTTATATTAGTGTTAAATGACCCCTAGCTCATATTTTGATTGGAATAAAAGCGCATTTGCTTGAGGACAAGCAAATCTCAAGTGTAAGGGTATTTGATGAGGCGAAAAGTGTTACGCTTTTAGGGGGTCATTTAAGTCCTGATCCGTAATTATTTGATCAATATTGCCTTAAATCGTTCCTTTTTTCATTATAGGTACTTTTGAGAGGAAATCTGGAAAAGGAGGCATTTTGGACATTTTTGGAGCATAAAAGTGAAGAAAACGACAAAGTCTCAAAATATGCTGGAAATAGTACCTGACGGCGTCACGCTTTACCAGGTGACTGCGTCACTCTTTGACAACAAGGTGGATGATTTTTGCACCAGACACCCCAGAAAGATTTTGGAGGAATTACACGTGACGCCGTCACGTGTAATTGGATGTAGGCCGTCACGTTATAGCACAAAGGGAGACGGCCCAGAGAAGTTGAAAGGGGGACGGCGTCAGAAGTGGATCTGAGCAATCCGAGAAGAGTTTTGGCGGCGGCGAGGTGACGGCGTCACACTCTATAACGTGACGCCGTCAGATTGTAAAATCTATATATATTCGTTTAATTTTCATTCATTAGTGTGCAACTTTTGGGAGAACCCTAAGGATAAACCCTAGCTCGTATTTTACTGTATTTTCAGGGGTTTTTCACCCTTGAGACCTTTATGCATAATTAAAGATAAATCTTCTTCCAAATCAATCAATATGTCTATGTGTTGTTTGATTATATCTTATGCTTGTCTTTCAATTAACATGCTAGGCTAGGTTTGTCATATGTTTACTTGGATCTAATGAAACCTAGCTATTGATTACATGTTGTTGGTTAGTTTGTGATTGTTGTGGGTGGGTGAAGTCGATGTTAGGCTTAAGAAAACTGGCTAACCTCCTATACGGTAACTTGCTTGAACGTCTTAAGAAACATGAATCGGATGTGTACTACAATTATATGGTTGTATTTAATGCATAAGCGAATTCTAGTGATCCCATGTTAGGAGCTTTAAGTCGGCTCGACATAGGAGTGAAGTAGGAGCTTATAGAGTTAGGGAAGATCGTACACGGCCCTACGAATGGTTTAAAGGAATACAACCCGTCATCCACACAATTACAACAAACCAATTAACCGGTAATGATAGCTAGGGAGTAAGGAAATCTAAGTAAACACATTTTTCTCTCATATAAGTTTCACAACCAATTTACTTTTCTTGTTATTTTATTTTAATTGCAATGGTAGACATTTGGGTTAGTTGACTAGCAACTAATTCCGCCCACTCTTCCAAGTACCCGAGATTTTACTTGCTTTCATAAAATATAAAAACACAAAAAGAATCATCCCTCAACCCTTAGACCTAATTAGAGTAGCTTTTCAAGCCTAACGACA
>LBNU01035397.1:74704-87957 GCA_014162995.1 Artemisia annua
GTAGTCTATCTTTTCTTTGTGTCTTTGTTCGTAAAAACCTTTCCATTGACTCTTCCGTTCACCATTATGGAGTACGCGAATCCACCATACCACCGACCACGAAATCCATTCAACCCTAAAGACATCTTGATGTTCAAACAATATTGAGATGAACCCATATATGATGCATGGACTCGTTTTAAAAATCTACTCCGGATAGTCCTTCATCATAGTTTCGATTTAGCATCCCTAACCCAAATCTTTTACTATCGTGTCGACCAATGTAACCAAAGGTGCATTAAGGATTTTGCCAATGGGGACCTTAGGGAATTAAATGCTAAAGAAGCATGGGATGCCATAGAAGATTGTGCCCAATATTATTATAGAGTAGACAACCCAACAAACGTTAGTGCAAGTCAATTGACCACAAATTTCAAGGATCGTGAAACAAGTTTGTTTGGGGATGAATACGCTAATGTCGAGATACCTAAGTGGATGTCGCCTAACATCATAGTACAAAACGAACACATAGGTAATCTAGATACAAAGAAGGATGAGGTGGATAATCCAAGCCCACAAAGTACCCCACAAGTCCTACCATCATTTGAGGCACCCACACCGCCCGTGACTTACCCGGAAGAAGTAGAAGAGACTTTAGGAATCCCGATGGAGGTAGAACCCTTGGACCAAGCACCACTAGAGGATACAGGTTTGAATACTTTTAGTGATAACCTTACTCTTAGTTCTAGGGAATTTCCTAATATTGATGAACCGGAACCTCAATCTTTACACAACTTTCCATCCTTAGATTTACATCTAGGAAACAAAAGAGGAACCAACACACCCATCAACCCTTATTATCCAGGTAGTTTTAGGATGAAGGACTGACAGTGGGTAAAGACCCGACCCGACTCCACAAATACTAACTAATACTAACACTACGTATTAACTAATATGATATATACTACGAGCTATACAATGCTTTAAAGTACTTGGGGTGACCGAATCTTCTATAGGAAAAAACGTATTCCTAACATGCTATGATAAAGGACTACAATGTAAAATGTTTAAGGATTATTATGTAATTCTAGAATGTTCTTTAGATTAGAGTTAGTTTACTTGTCGTTCAAGTATTGTAAACCGACTAGGGTTTTCCTTATGCCTATAAAAGGATCCCTAGGTTGGCATTAGAGATATACGATTTTAGAGATACATGCAAGTTTGATATTAGAGTTATTAGGGTTGTTAGTGAATCTGTGTACGTAAGCAGGTTCAAAGTTTTAATATAATCAAAGTTCCTTGATAATTCTTCTTAGCTTTGTTAAAGTAGATTCCATATACTTAACAGAGTTATTCAGTGTTTCATTGTTAGTAGTTAAGGATTTATCCAAGATTACTAAACCCTTACAAGCTACATAGTTAGTTTGGTCAGAGTATATCGATCCAACAGTTGTGATTTTTCTTTGTTCGGTTTGATGCTTTAGTTTTTGTGATTGTTTTCTGAGGTTTAACAGGTTACATTGGACAAGAAGATGAACATGGAATCAAGTTCATGACATCAAGCTTTTGGCGTCACTTTGATCTTGGAGCTTTTACAACATCTTGGAAGAAGATCTAACCATGCCACCACACGATCCATATCGAACGAATCAGGGGAGTATTTGTTTCATTCTTTCATTTTCTACTTTTACATCTTTTATGTGAACATTGGGGATAATGTTCGGTTTAAGTGTAAGGGGGTAAATGAAGACACCTTAGAAAATGCTATTACGCTTGATTTTTGTTTTGTTTAATGGTAGATGTGTAATAAAACCGAGAGAAATATTTGTTAGGGCGATTTTAGCACCAAATTTAAAATTGTTTACAACATATAGGAGTGAGACTTTGGTCATAATAAGCGTCTCATGGATAGGGAATTATATGACTAGCACAAAAACGGTACCACTCAAAAATTTTCCCCCAAACATGTGAGGTTCACCCCTAGAATTGTTAGGAAAATCATTCATTTTTAGTGCTTGTGTGTGTACCGGTATCCTATAGATTCTAGAACTTGCATTAGTGACCATCCCAAATCCACAAGTGAGACTACATTCGTGTAGTTAGATTTACTACATGATAAGAGGCATTAGGATAACCCACGTTTTACACCCGTATTATAATTACATTGACTTCATTGGTCAAGTAATTCTCCCACACCTTAGCGATGTACTCATTTTTAGTACACGACACCCCTAGTACACCCCTCAGAGCATATCTTTTCATTTCTAACTTTAAGCATTTTACTTAAAGGAAGAATTTGTTTAAAATCCACCCCAAATGTACACCCAAATCGCCTTAGCCTACCTTGTATGCACTCACCTTTAGTGCATTATTGTGACAACAATTGTTTAAACCCTTAGTTAATTGTCTTATTGATTACATGGTTGCTAAGTCGAGTCATATCCTTGTACATATTGTTTTGGGACGATTGGGACTCATGGTAAAGTACTAATGTAATGGAGTAATGGGGAAGAAGTCAATTATTACCCCCATATGTGCGTAAATATTTTAAAGTACTCCAAGTTTTTCAATTATCTTAATCCGAGTCATTTGGATAGTTAATTGTAAAGTATGTAAAAGTTCAAGTGTAAGGGGAGAACCGAGGCCCCTATGATGTATTATTTTGGATGGTAGGGTAAGAGTGTATAAAAAAAATAAAAAATAAAAATAAAAAAAATCGAAAAACAAGAAAAACGAAAAAAAATTTGGAAAAAGAAAAGTAGAAAAAACATACGGACTACCATCCCGCTTCATTTTATCTTTATTTATGTTTATGTTATTTTCTTATTAGCTTAAGTCGAGTCGATTCTTGGCTTAGCAACGCCACATTGTGCATGTATTGGATCATAATTAACTTGCCACCACTAAAAATACCCTTTATTCCAACAAAACTATGTCTATCATATCCCTACACCTAACGTTATAACCCTTTGTAAAGCCCTCTTTGATAGTTTATCTTAGGTGCTTACGCCTAGTAGAGGAGGTTTTTGATCATTTCCCAAGCCTATGGTAATCTATTTGCTATGACAGGTAGTGAGTGATATTTCTTCCATTTCCATTTAGTTATATAGGTTTATAACACCTGAGAGATGAGAGTATCCAAACACTATTTGTGAGGTGCTAGTATATGATTTCCGTGCTTGTTATGACTAGGATTGAATAACTATTTGTTATAATTACTTTTATATTATTGTTAAATGACCCCTAGCTCATATTTTGATTGGAATAAAAGCGCATTTGCTTGAGGACAAGCAAATCTCAAGTGTAAGGGTATTTGATGAGGCGAAAAGTGTTACGCTTTTAGGGGGTCATTTAAGTCCTGATCCGTAATTATTTGATCAAATATTGCCTTAAATCGTTCCTTTTTTCATTTTAGGTACTTTTGAGAGGAAATCTGGAAAAGGAAGCATTTTGGACGTTTTTGGAGCATAAAAGTGAAGAAAACGACAAAGTCTCAAAATATGCTGGAAATAGTACCTGACGGCGTCACGCTTTACCAGGTGACGGTGTCACTCTTTGACAACAAGGTGGATGATTTTTGCACCAGACACCCCAGAAAGATTTTGGAGGAATTACACGTGACGCCGTCACGTGTAATTGGATGTAGGCCGTCACGTTATAGCACAAAGGGAGACGGCCCAGAGAAGTTGAAAGGGGGATGGCGTCAGAAGTGGATCTAAGCAATCCGAGAAGAGTTTTGGCGGCGGCGAGGTGACGGCGTCACACTCTATAACGTGACGCCGTCAGATTGTAAAATCTATATATATATTCATTTAATTTTCATTCATTAGTGTGCAACTTTTGGGAGAACCCTAGGGATAAACCCTAGCTCGTATTTTACTGTATTTTCAAGGGTTTTTCACCCTTGAGACCTTGATGCATAATTAAAGATAAGTCTTCTTCCAAATCAATCAATATGTCTATGTGTTGTTTGATTATATCTTATGCTTGTCTTTCAATTAACATGATAGGCTAGGTTTGTCTTATGTTTACTTGGATCTAATGAAACCTAGCTATTGATTTCATGTTGTTGGTTAGTTTGTGATTGTTGTGGGTGGGTGAAGTCGATGTTAGGCTTAAGAAAACTGGCTAACCTCCTATACGGTAACTTGCTTGAACGTCTTAAGAAACATGAATCGGATGTGTACTACGATTATATGGTTGTATTTAATGCATAAGCGAATTCTAGTGATCCCATGTTAGGAGCTTTTAGTCGGCTCGACATAGGAGTGAAGTAGGAGCTTATAGAGTTAGGGAAGATCGTACACGGCCCTACGAATGGTTTAAAGGAATACAACCCGTCATCCACACAATTACAACAAACCAATTAACCGGTAAAAGATAGCTAGGGAGTAAGGAAATCTAAGTAAACACATTTTTCACTCATATAAGTTTCACAACCAATTTACTTTTCTTGTTATTTTATTTTAATTGCAATAGTAGACATTTGGGTTAGTTGACTAGCAACTAATTCCGCCCACTCTTCCAAGTACCCGAGATTTTACTTGCTTTCATAAAATATAAAAACACAAAAAGAATCATCCCTCAACCCTTAGACCTAATTAGAGTAGCTTTTCAAGCCTAACGACACTATTCCCCGAGAGAACGATCAATCCTCCGGTACTTGCCACTTCACTATACTACATCGGTCATGTACACAGCCTGGTGGGGGTTGTAAGCTTCTCAAGATCCCTTGAGAGGTAAAACCTAAGTGCAAAGGTTGCAAAACCCACGCATCAAGTTTTTGGCGCCGCTGCCGGGGAATAGTTATTGCTTAGGTTGAAATTTATTTTTTTAGGTCTACCCATTAGATTCCTATCGAGTGAGATTTTTTATTTTCTTTTTATTAGCTTTCTCGTAGTCTATCTTTTCTTTTCGTCTTTGTTCGTAAAAACCTTTCCATTGACTCTTCCGTTCACCATTATGGAGTACGCGAATCCACCATACCACCGACCACGAAATCCATTCAACCCTAAAGACATCTTGATGTTCAAACAATATTGAGATGAACCCATATATGATGCATGGACTCGTTTTAAACATTTACTCCGGNGATTTTTTATTTTCTTTTTATTAGCTTTCTCGTAGTCTATCTTTTCTTTTCGTCTTTGTTCGTAAAAACCTTTCCATTGACTCTTCCGTTCACCATTATGGAGTACGCGAATCCACCATACCACCGACCACGAAATCCATTCAACCCTAAAGACATCTTGATGTTCAAACAATATTGAGATGAACCCATATATGATGCATGGACTCGTTTTAAACATTTACTCCGGATAGTCCTTCATCATAGTTTCGATTTAGCATCCCTAACCCAAATCTTTTACTATCGTGTCGACCAATGTAACCAAAGGTGCATTAAGGATTTTTCCAATGGGGACCTTAGGGAATTAAATGCTAAAGAAGCATGGGATGCCATAGAAGATTGTGCCCAATATTATTATAGAGTAGACAACCAAACAAACGTTAGTGCAAGTCAATTGACCACAAATTTCAAGGATCATGAAACAAGTTTGTTTGGGGATGAATACGCTAATGTCGAGATACCTAAGTGGATGTCGCCTAACATCATAGTACAAAACGAACACATAGGTAATCTAGATACAAAGGAGGATGAGGTGGATAATCCAAGCCCACAAAGTACCCCACAAGTCCTACCATCATTTGAGGCACCCACACCGCCCGTGACTTACCCGGAAGAAGTAGAAGAGACTTTAGGAATCCCGATGGAGGTAGAACCCTTGGACCAAGCACCACTAGAGGATCCAGGTTTGAATACTTTTAGTGATAACCTTACTCTTAGTTCTAGGGAATTTCCTAATATTGATGAACCGGAACCTCAATCTTTACACAACTTTCCATCCTTAGACTTACATCTAGGAGACAAAAGAAGAACCAACCCACCCATCANAGAACCCTTGGACCAAGCACCACTAGAGGATCCAGGTTTGAATACTTTTAGTGATAACCTTACTCTTAGTTCTAGGGAATTTCCTAATATTGATGAACCGGAACCTCAATCTTTACACAACTTTCCATCCTTAGACTTACATCTAGGAGACAAAAGAAGAACCAACCCACCCATCAACCCTTATTATCCAGGTAGTTTTAGGATGAAGGAAGCCATTATCTCACCCCCTTCACCTCACGTGGCATATTTCCACCCTAAGGGTGTGTATCGCTACTTTCACCCGCACTTAATCCTAAGTGTAGGGAAAACCTCCCCTATTTCCGTAAAATACGGGTAGAGTCAGGCTCGTGACTCGAACAAAAACAAACGCTTCTTGGGAGGCAACCCAAAGCTTTTAATTATTTGTTTGTTTGTTTGCTTTTATTTAATTTCATATATGTGCTTTATCTTGTTGTTCATTGTTCATTGATGAGTGTGCAAATACTCATCATTTTTGGTCAATATAAACTGCAAAAACATCTGAAAACACTCAAATATACATCAAAATACAGAAAATATCCCAAAGATCGTGTTTTATATGTTTTGGATGCAAAATGATTAAAAACAGATGAAAATCAACCAAAGTTTGCATAATTGGCAGTTTCAGTCCCCCAACTTTCAAAACTTAACAAAATTAGTCCCTAAGCATTCATTTTGAAAAGAAAAGTCAAACCAAATTCTTAAAAGTCAAAAGTTATCAAAAATGATCTTTGGGTGAAAAGCTTTCAAAAATTTACAAGTTTAGTCCCTGAAGTTTCATTCATGTATCAAATAAATTGCGAAAATGCTTTATTTTGTATTTAACTTCGTCTTAGCTACATATAAAGGTATTTTGCAAAAGATAAGTGTAAGGGATATCCAAATTTATTTTTAAGAACAAACTGAACATGAACAAAAGCCATTAAAGATTGGCATATATAGTTGTGTTTGTTAGAGTCAAATGCTTGTATTGATTCACAATGAATGTTTTACAGAAACCTGTAAACATTTATTTTGCAAGCATTATATCCTTAATCGTTTTGTTTTTATTTCTAAGTCTGGAATTACATCTAGTTGTGATTTTTCTTTGTTCGGTTTGATACTTTGGTTTTTGTGATTGTTTTCTCAGGTTTAACAGGTTACATTGGACAAGAAGATGAACATGGAATCAAGTTCATGACATCAAGCTTTTGGCGTCACTTTGATCTTGGAGCTTTTACATCATCTTGGAAGAAGATCTAACCATGCCACCACACGATCCATATCGAACGAATCAGGGGAGTATTTGTTTCATTCTTTCATTTTCTACTTTTACATCTTTTATGTGAACATTGGGGACAATGTTCGGTTTAAGTGTAAGGGGGTAAATGAAGACACCTTAGAAAATGCTATTACGCTTGATTTTTGTTTTGTTTAATGGTAGATGTGTAATAAAACCGAGAGAAATATTTGTTAGGGCGATTTTAGCGCCAAATTTAAATTTTTTTACAACATATAGGAGTAAAACTTTGGTCATAATAAGCGTCTCATGGATAGGGAATTGTATGACTAGCATAAAAACCGTACCACTCAAAAATGGTATGCTATCAGTCTTTTCCAACAAATTTGTGTCATAAGTGGGCTTAATTTGATCAGTATGCTGCTGTTCATTAGAAAGCACATGATGTTTATCAGTTAAAGGTACCTCAGCACATGACACTTGTTCTTTTACCGGTCTTAAAGCAGCATCCATATCATGTGTAACAGTAGTCACTGTATTGCTAGTAGTGTCACGCTTATCAGTCATTGATCCTTTTCATTCAGTGGAAACTAACCCAACATCCGATGCTTTACCCGAATCAACAACACCATCACATGATAGCACCCGACATACCTTCACCTTGTCTTTATACTTAAGTTCATGTTGTGCTCTTTCCTCAATGTACTTCTTAACATTATCCATGTGTTGGATTAATATTTCTCTGAACACATCAACCTCGATTCCGTGTGATCAGCAAAACACCTTTTCGTCATCTGACTATCGTAGTCATAATCCACAGTGAATATCGAATCGACGAACACTTGGAGTTGTTTGTTGATCACACAAAAGGCAGCCATGGATCCAATTTTGGATGATTCTGCTTGGTCAAGTTGTTGTTGTAATTGATCTAAGTTAAGAATCATTGTGTCAGTGAAAGTCTGAACATCCTGACCAAAGAGTGTTGCAAATGCACGTTCGAATCCCATCTTGAATCCANGAGTTGTTTGTTGATCACACAAAAGGCAGCCATGGATCCAATTTTGGATGATTCTGCTTGGTCAAGTTGTTGTTGTAATTGATCTAAGTTAAGAATCATTGTGTCAGTGAAAGTCTGAACATCCTGACCAAAGAGTGTTGCAAATGCACGTTCGAATCCCATCTTGAATCCAGTTCCCTTTAAAAGTACCGAGAGGTGTGAATGAAGTTGTCGAAAACAATCTATGCAGCTTTCATTTGCATTGTGAAGCACTTTTTGTGGTTGTTGCACTTCTCTCTCTTGTGAATTCAAGCATAAAGAATCCCTATTGGCACTCTCACAATCAGACATGTTTATCTGTTGTACATTGCTGGGAGTCTTATGTTCATCGATCATGTCGTACAATTTGAGTATATCAGTTATGACTGAATCCGAAGAATTTGACATGATATGAACGTGCACGGGATTTTACAATTCTATGATTTAAACCGAGAAATAGATTCTTTCGCGGGATTTTACAAAATCAAGAAAAAACCATGAAACACTGAAGAAATGGTTGAACGTGTAATGAGAACCGTTGGACCAGAACAATGATTAGAGGTTGTATGTTGAACGTGATAATTGTAAGATCGATCGGTTGAAGTGAGTTTCAGACAAGTCACAGTGAATTTCAGACAACGTTTGTGTATCGAAATCCGAATAAGCCCCGTAGTTGTTCAATAAACCCGAAAATATCACAAACCAAAATAATTTCACAATATCGGATTAACAAAGCTCAATCAAAATAGCGAACCAAATAATATACCCAACAAAATTCACCACAATTAATTTAAGCAAATGATGCGTGGTTTTGTGACCTTACAACAGGTTTTACCTCTCAAGGGATCTCAAGAGGCTTACAACCCCACCAGGCAGTGTACCTGACCGATGTAGTATAGGATAGTGGTAAGTACGGGGGATTGATCGTTCTCTCACAGGGAATAGTGTTCGTTAGGACAGAAAAACTACTCTAATAGGTCTAAGGGTGAAGGAAGATTCTTTTTGTATTTTTATATTTTTAGGAAAGCAAGTAAAATCTCGGTTTTGAAGGAGTGGGCGGAATTAGTTGCTAGTCAACTAACCCAAAATTACTACAATTGCAAAGAAAATAAAATAACTAAACTATTTGGTTGTGAAAACTATATGGAGAAAAGTTGTGTTTACTTAGACTTCATTACTCCCTAACTATCTTTTACCGGTTAATTGATATGTATGTTACTTGTGTGGATGAAGGGTGTATTCCTAATAACTCATGGAGTGGCATACATATCTCTCCAATTCTATGAGCTCTTATCTCCTCCTATGCCATGCACGGCACAACCATAGGGATTGTAAACAGTGGCTCATGCGTTAAATACTACCTTAATAGCCTAGTATGCCTTGGCTACATGTTTCCCAAGACGTTCAAGCACGTTACCATAAAGGAGGTTGGCCAGTTTTCTTGAGCCTAACATTGATGGAACAATCATCCCAACAAACAACAACACACCAATTAACCAATAATTAATAGTTAGGTTTCATTAGATCTAAGCAAACACAAGAGAATTTAGCTACACATGTTAATTAAAAGACAAGCAAAAGAGATAATCAACCAACACATAGACATATTGATTGAATTAAAGTGAAGACTTATCTTTAATTAAGCATGAGGGTTCCAAGGGTTGGAAACCCTAAAAAGTACAGAAAATTCGTCTTTAGGGTTTGCCCTAAAAGTTCTCCACAAAGTTCCACACTAATGAATGAAAATTAGAAAACTATATATAGATTTTACACTCTGACGGCGTCAGGTTATAAGGGCTGACGCCGTCAGCTCGCCGCCATTAGGTTTCTCGGATGGCCTAGATCCACTTCTGACGCCGTCACCTTATAAAACCTTCTGGGCCGTCACTCTTTAAAATATAACCTGACGGCCTACTTTTCCTAACACCTGACGGCGTCAGGTGTTAATTCCAAAATTTCCTCTGGCCCGTCATTTGAAAATTGGATTCCACTCTTTTGTCAAGGCTTTCTGACGGCGTCACCTTGTGACTTCTGACGCCGTCAGGTTGTAAATCTTCATCTTTTGAGACTTTGTCGTTTTCTTCACTTTTATGCTCCAAAAACGTCCGAATATGCATGTTTTCCAGAATTCCTCTCAAAAGTACCTAAAATGACAAAAGGAACGATTTAGGGCAATATTTGATCACATTTATACGAATTAGGGCTTAAATGACCCCCTAAAAGCGTAACACTTTTCGTCTCATCAAATACCCTTACACTTGAGATTTGCTTGTCCTCAAGCAAATGAGCTTTTATTCCAATCAAAATATGAGTTAGGGGTCATTTAACACGAATATAAAAGTAATTACAACAAATAGTTATTAGACCCTAATCATAACAAGCACGGAAATCATACACTAGCACCTCACAAATAGTGTTTGGATTCTCACATCTCTCAAATGTCATAAAGTTTATATCTCATAAATGGAAACGGAAAATAACACTCACTACCTGTCATAGCAAATAGATTACCATAGGCTTGGGAAAGGATCAATTACTCCTCCACTAGGCGTAAGCACCTAAGATAAACTATCAAAGAGGGCTTTATAAAGGGTTGTAACGTAAGGTGTAGGGATATGATAACACGGTTTGGTTGGAATAAAGGGTATTTTAGTGGTGGCGAGTTAATTATCATGATCAAATACATGCACTCTACATCGTTGCTTAAGTCAAGACTCGACTCAATCTTAGTCTAAAAATGAAATAACAAAAACTAAAAAGGAACATAAAAGGAAACGGGATGGTAGTCCGTATGTTTTTCTTCTTTCTTTTTCATATTTTTTTGTATTTTTCTTGATTTTTCGATTTTTTTTTCATACACTCTTGCCCTACCATCCAAAATAATACATCATAGGGGATTTGCATTCCCCTTACACTTGAATCTTTACATAACTTTACAATCACTATTCTAATGACTCGAATTAAGATAATCGAAAAACTTGGAGTACTTTTAAAATATTTAGCACGTATGGGGGTAATAATGTTGTTCTTCCCCATTACTTCATTACACTAGTACTTTACCCATGAGTCCCAATCGTCCCAAAACAATATGTACAAGGATATGACTTAACTTAGCAACCATGTAATTGACCGGATAATTAACTAAGGGTTTAACAAATGTTTTCACAATAATGCACCAAAGGTGGGTGCATACAAGGTAGGCTAAGGCGATTTGGGTGTACATTTAGTGGGGTGTAAACAAATTCTCACTTTGAGTAAGATGCTCAAAGGTCGAAACGAAAGGATAGGCTCGGAGGGGTGTACTAGGGGTATCGTGTACCAAAAATGGATACAACGCAAAGGGTGTGGGAGAATTACTTGACCAATGAAGTCAATGTAATTATAACAAATATACGGGTGTAAAACAATGGGTTAATCCTAATGCCTCTTATCATGTAGTAAATCTTAACTACACGAATGTAGTCTCACTTGTGGATTTGAGATGGTCCTAACGCAAGTTCTAGAATCTAAATACTACCGGTACTCACATCATAGCACCAAAGATGGATGCTTTTCCTACCAATTCTAGGGGCGAACCTCACATATTTGGGGTGGAAAATTTTTTAGTGGTACGGTTTTGTGCTAGTCATACAATTTCCTATCCATGAGACGCTCATTAAGATCAAGGTTTCACTTCTAAATGTTGTAAAAAATTTTAAATTGGCGCTAAAATTGCCCTAACAAATATTTCTCTTGGTTTTATTACAAATTTACTATCAAACAAAGCAAAACATCAAGCGTAAGTGTATTCTCAACGGTGCCTTCATTTACCCCCCTTACACTTAAACCGAACATTGTCCCCAATGTTCAAATAGAAGATGTAAAAGTAAATAAAATGAAAGAATGAAATCAAATACTCCCCTGAATCGTTTGATGTGGATAATGAGGTAACATGGTTAGATCTTCTTCCAAGAAAGACAAACGCTCAAAGCTTCCCTTCCAAAATAATAAACGTCTTCTTGTCCAAAATAACCTGTTAACCTGAAAAAGATAAAGGCCAACCTCGCATAAAATCGGCGGTAAAATCTACATAATAGGATATAATGCTTGTGGAATGAATATTTTGCAGAATTCCTGGAGATTATAAGTTAAAGAATTGACAAAACTTTTTATGGTTCCGGGAGAAATACAAAACATTCAAAAATTGCAGAAAATTTTAACCTGACGCCGTCAGGTGTTATGCCTGACGCCGTCAGAATGATCTGACAGAATTCTCATGTTAAGTTTCCGGAAAAATTCTGGAAAAACTAGATCTTACTTCCTGGAATTCCTGCAAAAATTTATTATGACTCGATACAAGCATTTGACTCAAACAAATACTAATACATATGTTAATTTACATTGTTATGATTCATGTTCATTCGTTCTTTATAAACCGATTTAGATTTCCCTTACACTTAGTTTTTGCGAAATACCTTTATATGTAGTTAAGACGAAGTTAAAAACAAAATAAAGCATTTTCACAATTTAGTTTGAAGCATGAATCAATAACAAGAAATATAACTTACATACGGAAACAAATAAAATCAAACAAACAAACAACGCATGGGTTGCCTCCCAAGAAGCGCTTTTCTTTATTAACGAGTCTTGTAGATAGACTTAAAGTTACCGTACATTACGTGACTTCATCTTTCATTACGACGTAACCTTGATAGATGTACTCCCCATCGCCCGGGTGATGATACCTCAATCGCTCCACACTTGCAGTTACTTCACCCCCTCTCTTGCTGACCAAGCTAACCATCCTATCCTTATATAGGTTTTTAATTGTAAACGGTCCGTACCACCAAGGACTCAGTTCATCGGTGGATGCTGTTGTTTCTGAATGCCTTAGGAGCACTAAGTCCCCTTCCGTGAACCCAATGTTGTTGTCGATGTGCTTCTCATCTCCCATAAATTTTCCTTTATCATTCCTATATTCTTCTAGCTCATTTTCCTTATAATTCTTAATCCTCGCCTCCCATGCAAGGATCTTTTCCCTAACACTGCCCCGGAGTGTACTAGGGTCT
>LBNU01035398.1:8991-57952 GCA_014162995.1 Artemisia annua
ATATATATATATATATATATATATATATATATATATATATATATATAGGGGAGGGTTATTGTGAGATCAAGCTTAAAATTCTAAAAGTAAGACCCAGTCTGAACCGTTAGATCATTGTGTTTGTGTTGGATGAGATTAACATTAAATATGGGACATTATAGTCATTAAATAAAGTTTCAAGGGTAGTTTGGACAATTCAATTCCAAATGTGGTCAATGTTTTTCCAAATTTTCGTCTACTTTTTAATACAAAATCTGAACATTTTTAATATATTAAACTGTTACATATACTAGGATATTAAATGCATTACCAAACAAACTAAAGTTTATTACTAGTATAACTAAACGATTTCAAGATCTGTGTATAAGCACATCAGGTACATTTAGATACATCAGATACATTTTGAGATCTGTGTATAAACACATTTAGATACATTTAGAGATCTTGCTACATTCCGGTACACCGGCTAAATCCATCATGGTCGGAAAACTGTCATAAACACATCGGATATATTCGAGACCCAACTTGTACACAAGACCCCACTTAAACACCAGACCACCATCAAGTACATATATTTCAAACACTTAACAAATCTTTAAAGCAAACAAATCCCATATAACAAAAACCAACTAGTTCTTGATACACATATTGAAATCAAACAGTTGCAAATTCTGATACACCGGATATACCGTGGTTTTGGGTATCACCTGCTACACCGAAAATATCGTGGTTTTGGGTATCATGGGTGACAAATAAAACACCTACCCGATCAAAAAAATACGAGGATCTAAACATCTGCCCGATCGAAACAAATAAAAAATCCAACTGAATCAAATAAAGAACATGAGATCGTGGTTAAGGTTTTCAATAAAAAATCCAACTGAAACAAATAAAGAACAAGAGGTCGTGGTTAAGCATATGGTGGTAGTCCATCCAGTGGAACCCAAATATAAAATCTTACAAACACCAACAAAGATGCTACAGATCTTACAAAAAATATCTAAACAGATCTTAAAAAAAATATCTAAACAGATCTTACGAAGATGATCTAAACACCCAGAAAAACCAAATGAGTTTCACCCAACAGATACCATGATGTATCCGGTGTACCTGCGACACCAACTTCAACCATGATGTTTCACCCAACATCCGACGGGACAACAAAGCCTCGCTGGTATAACGAGTCTCGCCAGAAAATAGAAGCGTTAGATCTTTCACACAATGTAGGAATAAAAGTGTAATACATCATTTTTAATCGCGTTTTACCGATCATCCATCGGTTTAAACGAAGCCTCGCCGGAAAAACAAAGCCTCGCTGGTATAACGAGGCGTCGCTGGAAAAACGCAGCGGCAAATCAAGGTGACAGTCTCGGTGGTGGTGAGGGTTTTAGTGGGGATAAGGGTTTCGGTGGGGATGGGATATGGTTTCGATGGTGGTGACGGTGGCTAGGCGTTTCGATGGTGGTGACGGCATCTAGGGCTCTAAGAATAGACCAAATATGCTTTTACTTGTGGTATAGCCGGAGTGTATGGCCGCTGGAATTAACCACACGGTGTGTGTGTATGGCTGGTATATAAAAAAATGGCAGAGTGTATGGCGGAGAGATGGGAGGGAGGAGAGATGGGAGGAGGGAGGGATGAGAGTCCGGTTATGTCAATTAGGGTGGTTATGTTTATTAGGGGATTGAAGGGTATTTAGGGTTAGATTTGTTAAATACCTATAATACCCTTTTTGCTATATAATTAATTTTCACTTTTTTTGTAACTAAATTCCACTTGGTCTAATTCTATTGGTTGTTTAATGTATCTTATTTTAACAATTTTAAGATTGATCTTATATGAACTCAATTCTATATATATATATATATATGTGTATATATATATACATTTATATATATATACATATATATTCAAATCCAAACAAATCCAAACAACATCTTTTGATTACCTTTTCTTCTCGAATCATAGGTAAAAATTACAACAACATTAACACCACCGAGAATAGATTTAAACAAATCCAAACAAATCCAAACAACATCTTTTGATTACCTTTTCTTCTCGAATCATAAAATAATCTCTACGAAATATAACAACAAACAACAAATCCACAATAAATCCGACTAAATACATATAAAATCCATAACGAAATAACATATAAAAATATAATCTTGAAGCTATTTCTCTTTTGGTTATCAACACATAACGAGAGATATAGGTTGAGTTGTTACAATAATCTTGAAGCTATTTCTCTTTTAGTTGGATATTAGATGAGAGATGTGTTGGAGATTAGATGAGAGATCTGTGTTGGGAGTGTATTAGCAAAAGGGGGCGGGCGGATTTTAGATAAGAAGAGATAGGGTTATGAAGTGTGGACTGTGTGGTGGTAATTTATATACCCTAATGTTAACAGGTCTTTAACAGGTTTTAACAGGTCGGACCTGTTAAGACACGAATATTAACAGGTCTTAACAGGTCTGACCTGTTAAGACACGAAACCTGTTAAGGTTAAGACACGAACCTGTTAAGAACAGGTCGTGTCATGTCGTGTTAACAGGTTTCGTGTCAAAATTGCCAGCCCTAATTTGCATCACACGTCGTTGGCATGTGGGACTTTTAGCGCATCAAGTTGTCTAACGCATTATAAAACCAAGTTTACACCTGAAAGTGCGAAAAAAATTGATGTGTCTCGAATTGTAGTGGTTTAGATATAAGGTATCAGTGTATCATGTCACACATGGGCGGAGCTTAATGAGGACCGGGAAGGGTCCCGGCCCCCTTAGGCCTAAGCCCGTTAGTATATATTTGCGATTTCATATGTTAAAAAAATATTTTTTTCATCTCGGCCCTCCCATCTAATGTTTTTTCGGGAAAAATTTCGTTTCGGCCCTCCGACAAAAATTTTTCTAGCTCCGCCACTGATGTCACATACTTGTTCATTCAGTTTCATATATCTATAGACTTAATAGTGAAATATGTTCAAAGTAAAAGTGTATAGAATTTATTATTTTGATACTTAATTAGTTAATTTGGTTTGATAATGATTCGAGCTCTAGTTAGGTTCAACCCCAAATATTTTTGTTGGATAACCAATTGCGTTGGCTCCAATTGACTGAAAAACATAGTAGTTTGATTACAACTGATTTTGGCCCAATAATGGATTAGTGTCTAGCCCAGTATAACTTAAGTGTGTACTGTGTTGCAACCTTTTATTTTATTTTATTTATTTATTTATTTATTATTATTATTATTATTATTTTTGAGCTAATGTTCTGTGTTACACTAAACCAACAAATTATTTGGCAATATATATAGTAATTTGAGGCTTTGAGCAACATGAATAAAATTTATTAAGGCGGATGGAACAAGAGTATACATTCAGCTCCTAAGACAGCAAAAGGAAATTTTAGACAAAAAAAAAAAAAAAAAATNGATTGTCTCCCCCGATTATCCTCCGGCGTGAGAGTAAGTAATCGTAGTTTTAGGTTTGTGAGAAGAGTTAGGATCGCTTTGTGAATCATACCTTTGCGAGGGTTAGGGTTCCCTCTATTTATAGGCATGTAACCGATAAGGTTACTTGTTCCTTATTCTACGGCGTATCCGCCGATATCGGATATTGCTAGTGAATATCTTCCTTGTTTAGAAGATATCCCTTTATCCGTTCCATAAATATGTTTTGGGCTTGGGCCTTATGGGCCAAAGCCATCCAGTTGGTAGTCCAACTGTCATGAATCTGGGCCACGCGTAGCGGGCTTAAATATTAGTATTGTTTACTAATCGGGTCCGTGACCCGGTGTAGATTATACGTCATCACCACCCATGGCACCAATTGTACGTAGTGCTCTAATGCTATTGGAAGAAAATGTTGGACTTGGGAGCCAGCGCTTTATAATGCTATGTGTTGTAATTCGACGCTTGTATCATGGAAGCAGTATGGCATGACTGAAACAAATTTATTGGTTATATAGGATTTTACTATCTTGTGTTTCCAGCTTGCGAGCTATATAAAAGGAATAAGTGCAGTCAGCAAAAATGAGGGGTTGCATTCTAGATAAATTCAAAAAGAAAAAGAAAAAGTAGTGTGTATGCTAGATAAAAAAGAAAAAGTAGTATGCCTCTAAAGAATGACTTATGCAGTAAGACATGACTTTTTAGTTCAAATCAAAGACGTGTTAATAAGTTATTATATATTATTGGGATAACCCGATAACAAATTAATTAGAACCCTAACCCGATTTTATAAGGCTATTAGGTCTACCCAGTTGATCCGATAAGCTTAGTTGGACCCGAATTAACCCGACTTTATAAACTCGATTAACAAATAGGTAAAGTCTCATTTGTCATGTTTATACAGGGCACAATATAGTATCGAGAGTGTTATAGCAATATTGTAGGCTTTTCTTTCTCTATAGCGCCTCTATAGCTATTATAGGTACCGTCACATTTGTTATCCGCGTGTTATAGAACTTTCGCCACCTCATGGCGAGGTGTCTTACGTCTGTTACTAAAAAAATTATTTTAAGTGTGACATAAATAAAAGTTGTGGGTCTCGAAACCTAAAACTTAGATAATATGAAAGAGTTTTGTGTGTGTGTGTGTGTGTTTTTTATAGTAATATTATATGGATTTTGATGACGTGAACCCGGACACGGACGATAGTCGGCGCCATAGACATTATAGACCGCAGTTTTATGTTTGTGATTATTTCATCATCTTCTTGTGTGATTGATAGTTTGATACTCATTTCCTCTTTATTTATTGTGTCACACATGTATATTGTTGTCAGCATGGACGGAGTCAGAGCACAAATTGACTAGATGTATTTATAAAAAATTATTCAAAATGAAGAACATAACTTTTTTAGATTAGGTGTATTAAAAAAACATCAAAGTTTTTTTTAAAAAAAGTAACACTACGCTGCAAAATTTCATGAGTATCCCGAAACCTCCGAAACCCACCCTAGTTCCGCCCTTTCCATCGTGTAAAACAACCATAATCATTTGATAAAAATGTACTCGTAATTATCTTGATAGGTTAGATAAGTGACTCTTAATTATTTAGGAAAAAGCAAGGAAGGTGGATAGGAATTACTAGAGTATAGCCCATGGTAACACCGCTAGGACAACCATATTTCTAGATGTACCCAAAAATATCATAAATTCAAACCTCAATATAAAACCGACCCACCTATCCCCCCATGTTACATTGCACTTTATCTCTTGAAACACACAAAAACAATGAACTCGAAAACATTTCCTTCTGTAACTCAATCTTTCTTAAACTCATCAAATAAATTACCAATATCACCACTTAAAACCAATATCCATTTCAGTTCCAAAAACAAATTTGATGTTAAAACACAAAAAGCTTCCATCCGTGTACCTAAAGTAACTGCTAAAGCCTCATTTTCTGCCGCTGGTTTGACAAAACCAGCGACAGAAAATGAGACATTATACGAGTTACTAGGTATATCCGAGAGCTGTACGCTCTCGGATATAAAACAAGCATACAAGAAAATGGCATTAAAGTACCATCCTGACGTGTCACCACCTGACAGGATGGACGAATATACCACGAGGTTTATTCGGGTTCAAGAAGCTTACGAGACTTTATCCGACCCGGAAGCTAGATATATGTATGATTGTTCCATGTCTAAAGGATTACACATGGCTTTTTCGGGTAGGAGACCGACCCGGTTTGACCCGGATTCTGAAGATAAGTCCCGATGGAAAGATATGTGGAAGGTGCAAATTAATGAGCTAACGAGGAGGAGTAAAGTGAACCCGAATAAATCGGGTCGGGCTCAGGGTATGTCGTGGGCAACCCGGATCCGGAAGCAACGAGGGTCATGTGCTGATGGGTCGGATGAAGACCAATAGAGGGTTCTTTTGCTGGTTTATGTAAATTGTTAATCTTTTTTGTTTGTTTGTTTGTTTAGGATGTAAATATTTACAAGTTTTTCAGAAATGATCTTTGTTTTTATGATTTTATATACTAGTGCAAGTTCTTTGAGTTATATTAATTCACACAAGCCAACTAGCTGTATTTGTTTAAATATACATGAAATGGTTATTTGAGAATTGTTTATGTAAGTGTTTGTTTTAGATCTTTGATTGGTTGAAGATAGATCGTATGACGGTTGGTGTGACTTGAAAGCCGTGTGTATAAATGCTTTTCTTGTAAAATAATATATACTGGTGTCTTTTGAGTCTTGACTAATAGAAGAGCATTCAACTTGCCAATTATTGGAAATTCTTTTTAGATCTAAGTCGTAAAGAAAATAAGACATGCCAAATCTGATCAAACACCTAATAAGTCTGTAAATTTTCTCATATATTTCATCTAAATATAGCTTGTACAATTATTGTGCATTGTATTATTCTAAGCGAGTGTAAGTTAGGGGTGAGCATCGGGCCGGTCCTGACCCGTCCTGATCCGAAACCGATTGATCTCAAAACCGAATGTCTCGAAAACCAAAACCGAATCCCGAACCGAAAATAAAAACCGAATCCCGAATCCTGAAACTAGTCTGTTTTGTTTGTATTTTTTCGGTTTTTGGCCCGTCCCGACCTGAAATCGATTGTCCCGAGTCCCGAATGTCTGAAAAACCATAACCGAGTACCGACCAGAGTGTGGTCAGTTCGGTTTCGGGACGCTCGTTTTCGATCGATTTTTTTTCGGGATTTCGGGATTCGATCGGGATTGCTCATCCCTAGTGTAAGTCGCAGACAAGGAATGTATCGCAGAATACACTAAGAACAAGGTCTTATGATATTTTGAGGTAAACATGATACTCGAGACATCGAGACATAAGGTTGGTTTTCATGAGAGGTGGTGGATCACCCTCCCATGAGTGATCTTCATAAAAGTTATGCATCACCACGCGTGGTATTTTTTAATTTGCACCGCCTTTATATGTGTGAGGCTTATTGTTAGTATTTATTTAGTTTGTGAGTGTGTGGGATATAATGTGAGGTATGTTTGTATAAAGTGTGTAGTTTTATATTAAACAGGTGGTGAGTTTGGTGGTGTGTTGAATGGTGATGTGGAGGTGGTGGTAACGGTGACCACAAAAATTAGTCTAATACTCTTTCCGTCTGATATTGAGTGTTCACATTAATATTTTTTGATGTCTTATAATAAGTGTTCACATTGTATTTCAATCACTGATGTCTTAAAACTTTGTGTATTACTCTCTCTGTCCCATATTAAATGTCCACTTTTGGCTTTTGGAGTTTTTTTTCTACAACTTTGATCGTAAATATTTTTGTTTGTATTATATAATACTTTGATAAAAATTATATCTAACGAAAATACATTTAAAACTTAATTCATTCATATATTTTGCATCAAGTATTATATAACACACATAAAATTATTTAAAGTCAAAGTTTAAAAAAAAAAAAAAAAAAAAAACTTTGAAAATGAAAGTGGACATTTAATATGGGACGGAGGGAGTATAAAACTTTACATTTAGTATAAGACAGAAGACGGAAGGAGTATTACATAAAAGTTGGTTAAACCTAAAAGATTCTAATCATATTTAGGGGTTTCCTTTCTAGCGAAGTAAGAAAAGTAATGTTTAGCTTTTTGACTTGGTAGAGAATTACGTAGGACATGATGACTATAATTTATAAATATAAAAGACTAGGTAGAGAATTACGTAAGACATGATGATTATGAAAGTGTGATTAACAAAACATGGATTAAGTCAAGACTTCATTGGTTTGTGAGTGATTAAAAAATAAAGGGCGAATATCATCAAATAATAAATAAGTTTTAATATTATTTCACTAAAGTCATTCAAACTTTGTTTCGGTTATAAAAATCACTCAATGTTTATTATTGTGTCTCTAAAGTCACTTTAACTTTATTTTCATTACATAAATCATTCAACTTGTAATATCGTTCTAAAATTGTGAAAATTTTGAACATCTATTTAATAAAAGGATAAAAAACTCCCCTCGATTACCCTCCCTTGAAGCTGAACTGGTCGAGAGAGATGAACCCGTACCACATTTTATAACCTTCGAACCGAAAGCCCCAACTAGAGATGGAATTCCAGAACCTAAACCACTCAGTTGAGAGCTCCGAACTTTTTAATTTTGTTATTATTTGTAGTATATAAAATTAGTTAGGAAAAGTTAAATTCAGAGGGTTGGTTATTATTCAAAGTACAAGTTAGTGATGCATGTCTAAACAATTTAAAGAAAACTTTAAAATATAACTTTTTATCAATTTCTTTATAAAAGTCATTAAAGTTGGATGATATTAAAAGTTAGTGGTTTTGCAGTTACAAATAAATTTGAATGATTTTAGTGAAACAGTTTTAAAAATTTAGTGAGTTTATAGTTTAAATAAAATATGAGTGACTTTAGTGGAATAATAATGAAACTTGATTACTATTAGATGACATTTACCCAAAAGTAAATTGTGAAAATAATGTAGCCTTTGCTTTTTTTGTAAGGTTTTTACATAAATCATTCCAAAAGTGTTTTGCTATATCATTTTTAATTATATGTTTACTTATTCTTCTATACATATAATAATATTATATCTTTTTTCCTTATTGTCTATCTACATTCAAACCGTCAGTTATGACATTTATGAGGATCCTATGAGTAGAAATATAAGTATGAACAAGTTGTAGGAGGATATATCATTTCTTTATTCAAAGTAAAAGTGATATGCAACATGCTTGTATGTTTGTAGTGGTGGGATCTTAAAAAAAAAATAAAAAAAAAATAAATAAATATCAATCAAATGGGTTTAATCTTAACCATTCATTTATTTATCAAAACAATAAAAACTTATATCTTTTTTGCGGGTTTCATTATTTTACACTATAAATGAAAATCTTTTCACATACATTTTTATGTTAACCCAATCGCAAAACCCCATAACCCAAAACCTTAACCCCTAAACCATGAAAAACCCTAACCCTTAACCCCTAACCCAAAAACACCCTAACCCCAACCCTAAACACCATAAACCTTTACCTGTAAACCATAATAAAACCACTCTAAACCCTAAACCCAAAAAACCTTAAATTTAAACCCTGAAAAGCCTAACCCCTAAACCCTAACAACCTAAACTCTAATCGTAAACCCTACATCCAACAAAAAAGTCAATTCTTTTTCATCGAATGTATGATGTGGGATATCGAATGAAAGATAGTGTTATGCTTGTCGCGGTGGTATGATTAGTTTCGTCTAACGATCAATGGTTTGCGAGATATTAAAATTTATAAAATGAGGCGAAAAGTCAATTGGACTTTTTTAACTTGTGACTTAGGGCATAAGTTAAACAAACCCAAGCTAATTTTATTGTTTTGATATAAAATGGATGTTAGAGATTGGTTCATATGATCTTTAATTTTTTGTGATATTTATTGAACCAAACTCGTATGTTATATGCTTGTGTTCACGGAAGAGTTTTCGAGAGTGTATAAGAACTTTTGTAGAGGCTAATTGGACCAACTTTTGTAAAATGTAGGAGCTTTTGAAAAGATAACATTAAAATACTCTTCGGATAATATTAATATTTTTATTTGTATATCGTTTTATGTCATTTTATATTTATAAGTTTTAGCTCTAGCTACTTTGTCGGATATATGTAAGAATAACATCTTTAGTTTTAAGTCCGACATTTATAAACTCTAGTTCTGACACCAACTTCGGTTACCGGCTGGTTTTATCAAACAAAATCCCAATACCTGTTCACATATCCATCGTGCGTACTAGCACCCTTTTTACACAACTCCTTGCACCCATTATCGTGGGTACTTACTCCCATGGTCATTAAGAGCAAACGCAATTGGATCACAGTTGCGTGTGACCTTTGCTTCAATCACTGTGAGGTTGTGGTTGTTCGACTTGTGGCCTGGTCACCATGATGATTGATGCATTTTTTCACTTTTAGTGAATAACAGTAATAATAATTCTCAAAATAATAAGTTGAGATATCACTAAAATAAAAACATTTTTGGAGGTAACCACAACGGATGTTATAAAACAAGTCATATGTTTTAAAATAAGTGTTTACATTGCAATTTTTGAATGCCACAAAACAAGTGTTCGTTTTATATTTCAATCAATTAGAAGAAGCTTTAGTGTCACTAAATTAGTAGCGTAGATTGTAGTTAGTGAATCTTTTTAAGATTTTATGCGATGTTAAAATGAACATCTATTTTAAGACGGAGGAAGTATAATTTTACCATTACACAATCAATATTATGAGCTAAAATAACCATATTTTTTGATGAAAAAGATTTGACTCTGTTAATCATGGAATGGTACCATGTTTTACTACTCCACTAATAATAGGAAGTACCGTAAAAAGCATATCCAAGTTAGATTTTTTTATAAAGCAAATAATATCGGGTCAACATCCACACATATATCACTAAAAAAAGATTATATTCCCCTAACGATCAAGTCAGATCCCACCTTCCACTTCTACTTCCTTTGATTATTCCTTTTTTTCAAGCAACAACAACAACAACAATGGCGACTGATTTCTGGACATCCACTCACTAGTAACTTTCACTATTCATATTCATTTGTATTTATTTGCTCACTTGAACTTACTATGTTTTTTATTATTATTATTTTGTAGCAAACAGTTAATGGATCAAGAAGAAGTTGATGTGGTGCATAGTCTTGATAAGGAGAGAGGAATCACACTTGAGGATTTTAAGCTCATTAAGTTGCATATGACTAATTGTATGTTTTTTTACTTGCTTAGAATTTTCTAGTTATATTGACTATCTGGGTCTATTTTATATGCAATGTGTAGCTGGATCATGTTTAGATGTGAATAACATGTGTGACAATGCATTTCTATGTAGATATTGTATCTGAAACTTGTGTAAACTTAGGCGGGGGAGTGGGTGTCGTTTTTGTTGGGTTTTTTGGTAACTATCGTTTCTAACAGTTTGGCCGAGCGGTAAAGTCCTCCCTTTTAAGGAGTTTAGCATGGTCACTTCTTGGTTGTTTGCACCTAGCAGGAATTGAACTTGAGACCTCTCACATTTTAACGATGATAGTCATAAGCCTTTTGCCACTGGGTCACTCCTGAGTAGGTTGTTGTTGTGTAAACTTAGATTGCCTGCTAAGTAGATTACTCTGTGATGAACGGAAATGAAGAATTCTGTCACTAATAAATGTGTTCCACCCGACCTAATTTAACCGGAAAATTTAAGTTTAGTGACCCCATGGCATGTTATTTAGTAGAGTGCCCAAACTAAGAGAAAAAGTGAAAGTCATCAATACTTGAGTCATTCATGTAAGGGGTCTTGGTTATGTCGTTAACAACGTATGTGTGGAGCCCTGTTAGAAATACCGGGAGTCTTGTCATTTATGTTGATGATGATTTCAAGGATTAGTTATTTCAGTGTCAATACTTTGACTTAAGGTCAAACCTGGTACTTACGAGTTAGAAATTTCATGGTCGGTGTGAATCTTCTGACAAATTACTGTTTCCAATTTGTAGTAGTCGTTATGAAATCTAATGTCCTGTTTTCCGCTGCTTGAAAATTTGAGGAATATATATCTATATTTGATGTACAAAATGGGTCTGATCTTGGTTAGTATCAAGTCAAACTCTCTTATACCGGAATGGCTGTAATGCTTTATGTACAAGTGCCCAGTGTTATGAACTTATGAATAATGGTAAATTTTGTGGTGCTTTAGATCGTAACAGTTGGGAAGCAGATAAGACATGATAGCACACTTGAGTTTTACTGATTACAATACTTGCCAGATCGAAACTTCAGCCTCATATTCTTAGGACCTTTAGATTATCCTGAATAAGATCCAAAGATTTGGCCTCATTTTCTTTTTTTCTTCTTACAGATATTGCACGATTGGCTCAAAATGTGAAAGTGAGGCAAAGGTTAGCTTCTATCTTTTGTACAGAAAGTTGTATCAGGATCTGCATTTTGCACACCAATGTTGGTCATACTTTTCATGGGACCTTTAGTCATCGTTGGCATTCACTTTATTCGTGAGTACCAATGATTTGTATATGAAAGACATATATCATACCTCTTTGGCTCTTTAACCATCAGTTATAATTACAAAATAATGGCATATTTCTATTTCTGTCGATTTTTAGTGGTATGTAAAAAAATTTTTTGGGTAAACTGGTGAATATAGTTGAGATGTTTGACTAATAGTCGAGCACTTATCGGTGAACTGTGTATAATACATAGGGGTTTATTATAACACCTGCTTATTCACAACTTAGTGTATGCTTCACTAGGTTCATTTAATAATGTTTGTTCTCTTTGGTTATCGAGTTCTTATTGCATTAATATGAGTTCTTATTGCCTTAATTTGAAATTTCAGGGTTGTAGCCACTGCTGTAACATACATGAGACGTGCTTATACAAGGTATATCTACATATTTATCTAATTCGAATATATACATTCTGGCCTAAGAATTCAATAATATTACCTGGTTTAGTAACTCTGTTTCGCTGCTTTTTTCATGATTATGCGAGTAATATGTCTGAATGATCATTTGTCATTTGGTTGATGCATTTGGCTAATATGTACATCTAGACGCTAAACTATCACTGAATATTTGCATTTATTTTGTTTCAGGATGAGTATGACTGAGTATGATCCTCGTTTGGTGGCACCAACATGTTTATATTTGGCATCAAAAGCCGAAGAGAGCACTGTGCAAGCAAGGCTGCTTGTATTTTACATAAAAAAACTGCGTAAGACTTCTTTTCTTCTTAAAAATGGAAGCATAGTCATTTCCAGATTATCATATACATTTCTATAGAGGTATATGAAGAAATGGTCAAATGGTCATGTTTGTGTTTGCAGATACGGATGAAAAGTATCGATATGAAATCAAAGAGATCCTGGAAATGGAAATGAAAATTTTGGAGGCGCTAAACTACTATCTAGTTGTATTTCATCCTTATCGTGCATTGTCTCAGTAAGTTTGTCTTCCTCCAGTAGGTGATATTGATTTAAAAAGAATCAAAGACTTCTGTTAACATGTTACCAATGTTGCTTCTATAGTTCTATATTGACTAGAAAACGTTCTGTTTTATTCGATTAGCGAACAATGGAATAGAGATGAATATATTTGTCTGGGTCAAATTGGCGAAAGCTATACTTAGTTAGTGGCAAGTCGAGTGGTAAAAGGTCAAAACTGGTCGGATTGAGACTCATTGATTGAGACTCATTTTAGTACAGACTGGGTCCGTTGATCCCTATGCACTTATTTTTTTGTATACATATAATGATTAGATTACCATTAAGAAACATTTTTGTTACATCAATAAAACAATCTTCCAAGACTTTTGATTATTCCAAAGCCGAAATTGCCAATTATAGTTATAATGATAGTTAGGTCTCTCTACCTGTCATATTTACCTCTGACACTGTAGTTTACTCATTTCGTATTTGTTTCTCTTAATAGGTTGCTTCAAGATGCTGGGATGAGTGATGCAACTCAGATGACCTGGTAAACGTCTCAACTAGTACAGTTTTTACTAACTAATCTCATGGACCAACTTTTTATTAAAAAAAAAAAAAAAAGTAGTATATTTGCAAAAATACAAAGAAAAATATTGATATTGTTTACTAAATCGTTTAGGGGACTTATAAACGACAGCTATAAAATGGATTTGATTTTGATATACCCACCACATACGATTGCATTAGCCTGCATATATGTTGCAAGTATGCTGAAGGATAAAGACAACATAGTTTGGTTTGAACAGCTACGGGTTGACATGAATATGGTACGCATTTAAACTCAATTCTTCAACTATTACCAACACACAAGAACAGTCGCAACAAACAATTATACACACAAGCATGTTAGGTAGCATGTCATAAGAGGTTCAGGCTGACACGTTAAGAAATTTTGTTTTTTGTTTTGTTTAATTTTCTGACAGGTGGAGAAAATTGCAACTGAAATACTGGATTTTTACGACAACCACAAAACAATCACTGATGAGAAAGTAAATGCTGCGATGCAAAAGTTAACTCCGCGAACATAAAGTGCTAATAAGTTAATAACATATTTATCTGTAACAATAGTAGGGTAGGATGTGAAGGATCATAGGCGGTTAGGATGTGATCTTCATATCTGCATTCGGTATATCGTGTGCAGATATGAATGTTATCATTCCTTATCAGATTAGATTCTAATATTATCTGTGTTTATATGTCGCTTTAATTTAGTGGGAGAGTTAGAGGCATAATGTATCAATATTAGGGATAACTTGTACCATATGTTGTAACAATGTATTAAGTTATGTATAACCATCTAGAGTGTTTCTTACTTAGAAGAGTTGTCATATAGAACATATGTATTATTGGCTTTGTACTAGTATAATGTATAAAAGATTTCAGATACCGGGCATTACAACACAGATCCAACTATGACCATGTCTCCATCTGCTTTTATCAAATACGAATCACTTTGATATGATCAAAATCAGATGTGTAACGTCTGCATGAAATTGATGTTTGTTACTGGAACTATACTTGTAATACATTCAGTAAGAATTAGAGAGCAATTTCTTGATATATATTTACTTATTAATGAGTCGATTCTGAGTTATGTTTTATCCCTAACCAGTGGCGGAGCTAGAAGAAAATTCGTGGGAGGGCCGAAGCAAAATTTTTTCCTCAAAAACATTAAATGGGTGGGCCGAGTTGAAAACTTTTTTTTTTAACACATGAAATCGCGAAAAAATACACTAACGGGCTTAGGCCTAGGGGGGCCGGGACCCTTCCCGGTCCTCACATAGCTCCGCCAATGTCCCTAACGGGCCAAATGGGTAAAAAGTTTAATTCTCCAGAAGTGTATTTTTAAGGCATAAAACCTCCTAAATCACTTTGACTTGCAAACGTTATATTAGCAAAGACTTCCCACAGGTAGGAAAAAGTTATAAAGAAGGAAATGTTGCAAACGGTCCATGAAATTTCGAAAGAGTGAATGAAAAACTATTAGTACATTATATCCTAGACAGATATGCTGACCTTATAATAAAGTGATTAAAAAATTATACTCCGTAATGTATTTTCATACACACAAAATCGACAAAACTAAACATACAGCTGACTCTTTGCTTAACTACATCAATGAACTAGTAACCTGTATAGCTTTCTCAAGGCACTTTTTCAGATTATCTCAAAGCGGTTAAGATAACAACAAACAACAATATTACAATCTAGGAAGGAAAGTTCCAAACCATTCAAGATTATAGTACTGATATATAGAAGATCATTACAAAATTGGTGATTGTATCTCCAGGTTCCCCTAATTTTGACCCTTCTTTTTTGCTTGCTTCTTTGCTGCAAACGGTTAAAACAGATTTTGCTTTATATGATATCGAAATGAATGGAAAGAAAAAAAAACTAATAGCAGGATAAGAAATGAATACATGTGGATCAGAAATGTTGTTACCTAATCTCCGTTTAGCTTCAGATTTTGCAAAAAACTCTTTCCATTCATCAGTTAAAACATAAGTGAACTCCACATCGTCATCTTCTTCGTTCGTGTCTTGCATCATCCTAAGGACCAATCAAAGCCATGGTAAATAAGTTCAAGCGTTTGAAAGAAGCAAATAGAATCCCTAAATTCCATAGACTTTATCATCATAGTTACATGCTTTGTTTTACAAATAGGTGTCTTACATTACAATAGTCATTAAAGTTAGTAATTGCATCATTTTATATAAAATCACTTATGAGTAACATTTGAGAAAGTATGCAGTTTTTTCTTATATATAACTTTTACTAAATTCAATGACTTAATAAGCAGTTTAGCGGCCCTACGACTCGTACAGTGACCACCAATGTGGAACACCTAAATAAGTACATCGGTATACACTTCGATGCCATAAAGTGATTTAGTGTTCACAGAGTGTCCGCAACTGATTTATCATAAGTCTTTTCCTGCACATAAATATTGCACTTCAAAAGTATCATCTGTGCTATAAATTAGTAACAAGCAAGCTAAACATAAGGCCCATACTCGATTCAAACTTAATCAACAAGATCATACAAGCTTAACATCTATGCTCTACTAATAATTCAACATATTACATATTTGTTCATAACAAAAACATAAAGGCAAATCACACAAAGAAACTATCATACTTTAAGCCGGTTTAAATTATATTTTTAGGTACTCAACTTTTTGTTCTCAATTTAAGGTATCGAAGTTACTTTTTTGTGCAATATAAGGTTTTTTTTTTACTTTTCAAAAGAGGCTACGGGTCATAAATTTAGCCAAAATAACTTTTTAAAGCCTAGCTTGAATGATACACAACATTAATCGACCATTTTAGCTTAAAAAAACGGCATATAACATCTTGCGAAAGTCAAAAACCCTTTTACATTGCACAAAAAACTATGTTTCTAACTTATATTAAAACGGATGAGGTTTTCCATGTTCCGGTTACCCGGGGAGGGCGAGCCTTTTTGGCTCAGATGCCGTGACCCTTCCCTCGCCACCTCAAATGTACGCACCTAGCGAGGTTTGAACCCTTGACCTCCTCTTGTGCGATATTAAATGGACCTAAAGTAAAATACCTTTTTGTGCCAAAACATAATAACTATAACAATCCTCCTCAGAAGAAGAACTGAATTAATAACATCTAGGGAGTTCAAAATGATATATGAATACATGATGAGTATAAAACAATAAGAAAAAGAGTCTTACATAGGTTCAGATTTAGAATATGCAAGAGGTTCAAGTTGTAAATTGTTGAAATTAGGGTTTGGCGGGTAATGAACTGGACCAGTATTAGAGGAGTGAAGTGGACAGTGTGGTAATAAGTGGCCGTGAAGTGGACAAGCAGGTGATAATTGTAAGTGGTGATGAGTGTTTGGATGTGAAAAGTAGGTGCTGTGTTGTGGACAGTTTGGTGATACTTCCAGGCATTGCTGATGGTGATGGTGGTGGTGGGAGCTTGGTGGCGCTGGAGATGGGTTTTTCAGTTTGTTGGAAGAATTCATAGGCGTTGATTTCAACTAGTTTAACTAGGTGTTTAGGAGGTGTTTGAACTTTGAACTTTGAACTGTAGGACTCAAAGAGAACAATCATTTTTTTTGCGGTTACATATTTTGTTTTGGAAAACCTTGGGGACGATATTTGCACAAAAGGGTTCTCCACAGGGACGAACCTTGCACTTTCCAAACATCCAAGACAAACGTGCAATTTGGCGAAACTTTAGGGACGATTTTTGCAATTCTTTCAGGAAATTATTAAAATATCCACGTGGTAAAGAATACTCCTTTCATTTCATATTAAGGGTACGTTTGGTTTTGTTTATAAATGGGGTTAGATTATGTTTTGGATCCGGAGTTGGTATAAGGTTTAATTTCGGGTAGGTTTAAGAAAGAAAAAATATATTTATTAAATGAATTTTAAAATAAATTAGAAATTAAATACACTATTTAAAGAATAAAAAAAGAAAAAAAAAATGTGAAAGAATTGGAATATGTCCCACTGGTTTTATGTAAAGTAGAGTTATTGGGTGGGATTTCTGAAAACCCAAAAGTGGGGGTTTGAACTACTTTTTGAAAACCTATGGATCTTAACCAAATGATTTATTATTATTATTATTATTATTATTATTATTATTATTATTATTATTATTATTATTATTATTTGAGTAAACTACACCGTTCTTCCTTGTGGTTTGCGTTGACCGCAGCCATTGGTCATTTGACCAAAAATTGCACCACTCGGCCTTAAGTCAGAAACGTTATGCACCGTTAGTCCCTCCCACTAACGACCATTATTTAATTTCGTTAAATCGATGCACATGAGGATCACATGAGGCTGATATTGTCTTTTTATCTTTATGCCCCAAATTAGCCCTCACTTTATCTTCCTCACCAAGACACCAACCCCACATCATCTTCATCATCTCCTTATCTCTTATCTCTAATCCACATTCTTAAATTAATCTTGACAAGAACAACAACCCCTACATTCAATCTTACATCTAAAATTCCACATCAACATCACCACCACCACCATACACACCCTAATCATCCTTATAATCACCTTACACCTCTTTTATCCTTATGGCAATCAACCACACCACAAATCTGATCAAACCATCGACCAACCAACAACCATTACAACTCCGATCAAACCACCAAGCACTACCACTGTTGGCACCCTTGCCTGATGTCTTCAAACCACCCACCACCACTCCCTGCTTCATCTTTCCCGAATAACATAAACCCCTTAATCAATTTCATATTCCAATTAGAAATAAACACTCACCTAAAACTTGTANTTTTTTTTTTCATCACAGTGATTCATGATAATCAGTTGGATGAGTTAATGATGTAATTTGGCTTAATAAGTATTCATGGACAGGTAGTCTTTTTACTATTCTCTATACTTTGACTTTTGTGGATTGACGGGGTAATCATGGAGTTGAGATTGTGTTATTAATGTTGTGTGAGATTGATAGTGAGTGTTTGTTTTCGGTATGTATTTCACTTTGGGTATTTTGAGCACACTGTCAATTTTTTCATAGATCTTTTGTTGGTTTTGGTGCATTTGTTATTGAATTTTTAAGTTTGGTCAAGATGAATATGTGTGTGATGGTGGGTAATTATTGGTTTTGGTAAATTTCTTGTATGGTTCTCGAACCGCATGCTTTGTTTTGATTTAATTTGATTTTTTGTGTGTTTAGAAATAAGATGACGGTGGTAGGTAGTGATAAAGATGAATGGAAGAGATGGTGGTAGGTGGTGATAGCCGGAGTCGAAGATGAAGACAGGTAAAAGAAGAAGATGGGATAACGTAAATGTGATAATAAAAATATATGTATATTGATAAAAATATTTCGTTTTGATCATGGATTTTTGCTGTTATCGGAAAATGGTTGGAAAAATAGTCGGAAAGTGGAGGGTGTGTTGTTAAGAATAAGTAGAGGAAGATGAGACAGAGAAAGAAAGAGTAAAAGACAAAAATACCCTCACATGGGTATCACACGTGGACAATTAACGAGCGTTAGTGAAGACCGTTAGAGTGAAGGACTAACGGTGCATAACGTTTCTGACTTAAGGCCGAGTGGTGCAATTTTTTGGTCAAAGGACCAACGGCTGCGGTCAACGCAAACCACAAGGACGAACAGTGTAGTTCACTCTTATTATTTTTATTATCAGTTTTTGTATTTAAACACTTCAAATCCATATAAGAGTTAGGTATCCAACGAATGGGCGAGCTCAAATGTGGAGGACGGGATATAGGGCAACAAACTTGTAAAGTAAGGCAACAAACATGTTTTAAAGAAGTGACGGTTTAGACAGTAAAAAATTTTTGATCACATTGTTACATTAGATAAAATTTTCAAAATTGGATAGGACCAAGCCTTTAGGTTGTTAGAGTAGGTTAAATGAGAGATAAACAATAGCAATACACCGAGATATAAGCCAGAGTCAATAAAAGTGGAGTATACGACGATGCCACCCTTTTTCATTTTCTTTAAATCCATTGCAGAGGAAAGGGCTATAGGTTTAATACTTGTAAAAACTGTTTTTGTCACAATTCGTTAATTCAGGTCATTTTCAAATCACTATTCATCATTTCACGTAAACTAGGTTTACGGATATTCATTTGACGAAACCGGGTAGGTTAAGTCACATTATCATGAGACATCATTCAATATACATTTCATAGACTAGGGTTAGTCTACAATTCATCACGACATCATTTGCATTCTATCCCACTCGTAGAATATATATAATTTCAAGATACATATATTTATTTATCTTCAAATAAATATTAACATATGATTATAGTTTTTAATCAATACACCAAACAATTCCCACTATGGCACTAATATTTTATATATTAGTAATATTCCCACTAAAATTGTAAAAGTTAATTATTTTATATTTTAAGGTTGTATATTTTTAAACCTTCAATTATATTAACTTATAACAATATTTGTACCAACCAAGCAACATCTATCAAAACACCCAATATTTACAAAATTATATTTTTATAATTTTTACAAGTTCATTTCGATACAATGGTTACATTAAAAATTATATTTAATTAACCCGGTACACGAAAACGCTAAAACCGCTCAAACTATACACTAAACGGTACCCCGTAAAAACAATATTGCACAAAAACTATGACCAACTCATCACCTCCTTGAGGTGTCCGGTTTCTATGTGTCCAAGGACACATGCTGGTCCCTAAACACTTATACAAAAACCTTGTACACCTAATTAGTTACACATACATGCAAGGTAAAAATAGTAGATCAAGAAAAAGTTTTCTTCTCTCTTTGTTCTTGGCTTGTGCTCGTTCCAAATCCAACACCAAGGAGAGACCAAGATTTTCAAATACAACTTCATTTACAAGAACTAGTAATCATCCATTACAAGGTTTTGAGATATAAACCTATGGATTAGTAGGATTTTTCTTCTAAAATTTCTAACCATCCAAGTAAGTCTACCATATTATTTTTCACAAGTTCCATCAATTTTCTTATAAGGTTTATGTATTTTTATTATCTATGTACAAGCATGTAAAAATCTATACCACTAAACCTATGTTTTATATCATTTTTATTCTTAAAATGGATTACTTGTGAACCTATGGAAAAATGATTGAAAAACAATGTTAGGGAACCCATGACACCCTAAGAAGGTGTATGGTAGATTAAGGGATGTTTTGTTATTGTTGGTGATGGATTTGGACAAGAATAAACCATGAAAAACCATTTTAAACACTATATGTAAAGCTATTGTCCCTATTTTCAAAATTGGGTAAACTCAGTAGGTTTGGATCCCTTTTTGACCCAAGAACTAGAAAATACACTTTTAGATGAATTCATGGTCGAAAGAACGGATAAAAACGGACTTACGACGAAGAAGTTATGCCAAAAACAAGATATACTAACTATATATATATTTTCTGAAAAATATGTTGCTGATGTACGAATTTCATTGACCAAAAACGAGCTTTAGACCTTGTCAAAACATACCAAACTATTGAAAATATGTTAGTTCACCTTTTTACCTTTTTCGGGGATATAAAGAACTCGAGAAACGGACTTATAACGAATTAGTTATGAATTTTCAAAGGTATATGTTTACTAAAAATTTCCATCAGCACTAACACTTAGTATATTTTTCAGACAAACCAGAAAATCCACAAACACCCATGTTGGGAGCTATTTTCCCGTCAAATGACTCAGTTCTGGAGTTGGGAATCCAACGAACAAAAGTTAGAGCACCTGGCCTAGTTTCCAAATCAAAAAGCCGTTTGTCATTTGAACTTAAAATGAGTAATCTACAGTCATCCAAACATTCACAAAAACTGCCCAGAAATGGCAGTTTTGGCCTAAACACCATATTTTTCGACCATTTATCTTAAAATATGGGCACATTGAGCAAAACTTCACTACTGAACATATTTAGGATTGGTGCTAAGCTTTCCAGAAATACAAATTTTGTTTCCTAACTCTCAATATTCACTGATTTACAACTAGTTTTCCGAAGCCATTTTTAGCCGTATTTCAGAAATTACTAAGTGTAATATTTACGACGAAAACTTGTATTTTCACAATTTATCACCAAATAACTATCGTACAACATTATTACACCATATGAACATGTAATATACATTATGATTTAATACGATGATATAAATTATATTTTCGACAATATTACATATTTTGAATTTATACGAGTGGTATAGATTATAAGTGCAAATGCATACACGAATTCATTTCATAATCTAAATTAGATTACATGCATTCATTTTAGGTTGCGGCTAGGAGTTGCACCTCATCACTTTAATTCATACACTACATTTTGTACCATCACTTGAGGTGAGTTTCATAGCACCCCTCTTTTACCCGTTTTATAAATGTTTTATGGGAGATACATGCTCAATTACATGTTTTATATTTTTACAAGTACTTTAAACTTTTACATATTACTGTGAGTTCGTAGCCCCACTTTTCTCAAATACTTGTTTTACTCGAACATGCTACTTGCTTACTTAAACACCAATTGCCTTACTCAAATGTTTCTTTGTTTACTCAAATGTTTTGTGTAGTACTTTGCCTGAGTATGGCTTGATACTCGTACATTGCATGGGTATGGCATGATACCCGTACATATCTAGAATTGATCATCTGGCGACATTGTTAGAATTGATTATATAGCGACATTGCTACAAGGATTGCAAATGACGACATTGTCATGGCTACAAGGATATTTACCATTTTATAGCGACATTGCTACAATTATCTTTAACTTTTGGCTCAAATATTACAATTGTTTACATAAACCAAATTATGTTTGGCGGTGGGTTGTGAACACACAGGTTGCAAGTCTTATTATGGCCGAGACTTGGAACTGGGTGGATTTACAATGCCTTCGCTGGGAAATCTTCATTTTAATGCAATTCATTTTCACTAAACTCTATGAACTCACCAACCTCGTGTTGACGTTTTAGCATGTATTTTCAGGTATTAAGCAATGACACGCTACTAGAGGTTTTGACAGGGCATGGCATGGTCATAGAAGACTCTGATATTCATATGGGACCGTTCAAAACTATATTTTAAGGGCCAAATTCCGCATTACTTTCAACAATGTAATTCAACATTTTTGTTAAACAAGTTTATTCTAAATGAATGAAATGGAAACCGTTCTTTGCATTTGTGTTGTGGTACCAATTGAGTTGCATCCCAAAAATATTACTTTCCGCTGCAAACCATTTTTGGGGGTGTGACAGTTTTCATCGAAATAATCAATATGAATTTCTAATAAGATTTGAACGCAATGACAGCTGATTAGGAACTTTGTAAGTGCGATGCCTAGTGCCTTTTTTTAAGAGCAATGAGTTTCATTTATGGAAACATGGCGCAAAGACCACAACAAGCACAATTGTCAAGATGAAGTTAGGAAAACAAAAAGGCGACACTAACATACATACACGATACCCTGAACAACCAAGACTTATGAGTTTATCCGTTAAACCATCACAAGTATAAAAAGTCTCAATAGGTTTAACCTCCCGAGCCTTCCAATTTGAAATTGCAAGCTTAAACTCCTATTAGAAAACAACAAAGAATTAGTTGAATCATTGAAAACTTATCTAAAGCCAAGCTCTTCGAATTTAAGGTTGTGTTTTGGCATAGGCTTATAAGGGACTTGTATGGGCTTGAGCTTATAAAATAAACTAGCTTAGAAAATAAGTTTTGTTTGTCACCAAACTTATGAAAACTTTTATAAGTCATAAGCCTCCTTAAGCATTGAAACAAGCTTATAGGGTTTATAGTTGGTCAAATTACTTAAACGTCTTTCAAAATATAATGAATTAGCATGCAAAAGATTGAAATATTTCAATTTTAATTTGACGTATTTTTATACTATTTTACGTTAATAAATTTTAGCAGGGCCGACTTTAGGGGAGTGCAACAGGTGCCATTGAACAGGGCCACCGCTTAACGAGGGCCACAAAATTCCATGCACTTTATTATATGTATATACACAACATGAAGCTTGAGTTTTATTAGTTCACACACTAGTGATACATGTGTATTTTATATGTGTGTTTAAGGGCCTCTTTGTGGTGATGACACGGGGCCACCGAAATCTATGCGACGGCTCTTAATTTTAGCTTCAAATAATTCATCAAAAACTTTATAAAAATATAAGCTCCAGCTTCCAGCTTATAATATAAGTTGCAGCTCCAGCCCCGGCCCATTTCGCCAAACATACCCTTATATTTGATGCTAGCATGAACCACCTTGTTTCTCCATTTCCGCAAGCCACAAATAGCGACTAAAGAGACTCATTCAATTAAATTTTGAAACTCAGTAGGCACGCAAAAGATCCCGATGCCCATTGGAACATTTGTCAAAGTAAAATATTCATACTCCCTCTTTGTCTCATATTAAGTGTCTAAGTTTGTAATACAAAAAATTTTAGGAAATTTCATTAACTACACTCATCATCAATCAAATATCATATCTACCCACTAAAGTCTACTTTCATTGCTTGAAATATAAAGTGGATACTTATAATAGTACATCTTAAAATACTACCTAGTAATTTAGACACTTAACGTGAGACGGAGAGATCAACATAAAGTTAACACTTTTACTATGTTTTAGTAAAAACTCTTATTAAACAATGGGCACCCCCAGTTATTTCCTTATTTGGTCAACTTGTTACAATAGAAATGTTGAAACACAAAAGAACGAAAAATTCATTCTTGGTAACGTGGTTGTCATGATGTGCTTTAAAGCAACGCATATGAAATTGTACCATCTTAAAGCACAAGCATAAGACTCGATCAAAGCATCCTCATACGTAGTATTATTTTTATAAATAGATAGTTGACTTTCTTATATTAAATTTTGATTTAACATTGAAAAAGTAATTACACTTCCTACAAAAGATCAAGTTGGACCACAAAGTGTTGAATTGGTTTCCCACATATGGTTTTATTGAATTGGTTTATTAATATCTTATGTCAACTATGCAAAAACAATGAAGAAAATGTGTAACAATAAAATAGTAGTGAAAAACCATGTATGAAAACTTGAAAAGTTAATGAATTCATTCAGCCCCCAGTAACTTATTAATAACGGGTAATAACTTATATAAAAAATAATAATAATAAAAATTTAAAAAAAAAAAAAAAACCTTAAATTTTCTAATCACATATAATGATAATTATTTAAAAAAAAAAGATGTTAGGCTTCGATCTTAACTCCGCCTGTTTTTACCGATACTAAAAAAGATGTACCAGAACCGCTTCTACAGGTTACCCTGTGCCATTAGGCAACATAACCCAACAATTTTTTATTTTATTTTTTTGGTTGCATGAACACATAGTGATGGCTTCCACAGTTCCACCACAATCATTTGAAATCCAGCATCAAAATCATATCTTTATGATAAGTAACAGAAACACCAACCCAGTTCAGTTGAAATTAAGAAATCTGAACACTAAAACTGTCAAAAATTTCCCTACAACACCACCAAGAGCTGATAGGTACATGCGAACTAGAGAAAGTATCTGTACATAATTTGATAACAAAATGCAATTCTATAATCTTTGGACAATGAAGTTTCAGTCTGTATATGTTTCATTATAAACAAAAGGAAAAAACATGTTTCAGAAATGTCTTTATGGCCTCTTCTTGCTTGATGGTAACTGAAATTAGTTAAGAGTGAGTCAACGACAATGACCCTGCTGCTGAAGGTGAGGGGACATGGTCAAGAAATNAAAAAAAAAGAAAGAAAAAAAAATATATATATAGAAAGAAAGAAACCTTAAATTTTCTAATCACATATAATGATAATTATTCAAAAAAAAGATGTTAGGCTTCGATCTTAACTCCGCCTGTTTTTACCGATACTAAAAAAGATGTACCAGAACCGCTTCTACAGGTTACCCTGTGCCATTAGGCAACATAACCCAACAATTTTTTATTTTATTTTTTTGGTTGCATGAACACATAGTGATGGCTTCCACAGTTCCACCACAATCATTTGAAGTCCAGCATCAAAATCATGTCTTTATGATAAGTAACAGAAACACCAACCCAGTTCAGTTGAAATTAAGAAATCTGAACACTAAAACTGTCAAAAATTTCCCTACAACACCACCAAGAGCTGATAGGTACATGCGAACTAGAGAAAGTATCTGTACATAATTTGATAACAAAATGCAATTCTATAATCTTTGGACAATGAAGTTTCAGTCTATATGTTTCATTATAAACAAAAGGAAAAAGCATGTTTCAGAAATGTCTTTATGGCCTCTTCTTGCTTGATGGTAACTGAAATTAGTTAAGAGTGAGTCAACGACAATGACCCTGCTGCTGGAGGTGAGGGGACATGGTCAAGAAATTAGGCTGCAAAGATGGCATCCTGAAACCCGTTGATTGGGGAACTCCCATTGTTGAATGAGGGATTGTGTTGCTGTAAAAAACAAACCAGAAAAGATAATTATACCACGAGAAACTACACCTATCTTCTTTATAAACAGGGTCTCATGAAAACTGCAACATCTTAAATGACAGAATACAGAAACCTTGTGGGCGTAATAATACTTACAAATAGGTTGCTTTCGGTTATGTTTTTATCTCAGAAGTGTCTAGTCAAAAGATCAATCTAGAAAAGAATTGAGTCAAACGGGTTACCTGGCCCACTCTACACAACCTATTCCAACCAACCCATTACCCAACCCACCCTACACAATCATTTCAACACCCCTAACTTCAACTCTTTTTACTGATGATAGTGAAAGTAACTGATATCAGACAAATTTTACCAAGAAGATAATGTGAGCATTTTTCATGTTACAGTTTTTATGGGATTTGGAGGAACTAATTCATAGAAGTTCATGCAGGTAATATTTAGCATTCACAGACTAAAAAAATAGAGCTTTTGTCATTCAAAGCCTCGAACCTGAATGCTAAAGACAAGGAAGACTCCACAGGCGCTTGAATACCATGAGGATCAGGGGGGAAGAGTGACCAGAATACTGGAAAAAAGGGCAGGCATTGTTAGTTTATTACTTCAGGCAATTTCTTACTAGAAGCATACTGAGTGATGTTTTTCGGGAGGTAAGTGGTTATGAAACAAAACTATACCAGATTGTTGAGCTTTATCCTCATTGTCCGAGCAAAACAGAAGATCCTGCATGAAATTGTAAAAGTAAAATTTAGAAATAAGTAGCAGAATTTTTATAAATTAAAAAAATCAGTAAGTTCAAGATCTCTTTGATGTTCAAACATAACCCTTCAAACGCACCTGTGTTATGTTTCCAGCCTTACCAACCATTTCTGTATAAAAAAGAATAAAAAAAAATATTTTTCAATGAAATGTGCTATAAATTTATGAAGCATTTAGTAAATAGGGTAAAATTTCTTACCAATATTGGAACCACTAGGGTTAACTGCCAGAGTCAATCCCAAGAAACAATCATCTTTTTTACCGCCAAAATCCCAGAGATTTAACTCGAGATTTGGTTGTGGTCCTGTAAAACGATTACAAGTTATTTATTGTCATCATGCTATAACAATGGCATTGATCAATACGGTTAAAAATACTCACCCCTGCTGTCAATCTTTAGCGGAAGTGGATCAGCAAGTGGACGAGGAATCCATGTGTTAGCCTATGAATAACAACACATGAGATGGGTCAACATATAGTCTTATGCAAAGGTGGCGAATTTGATCTAATGACGGGTTGATTTGGGTTGTCTTCAATCTCAGATGGTCAAATAATAGAAATAAATAGGTAGCTAAAAAGGGAACGGGCCAAAAGTCATCCCAACTCTCTTTTACATACAACCTCCTAAATCATTTTATTCGTAGATTTAGATAATCAATGTATTAAGGTTGGTTTGTAATTATGATTAACACATCAGCTCACTATAAAAGTTCTAAAAGTTTGGGCAAAAAGAGTTTGCTTTGCGAGCCAACCAAACCACCCGCCTGTTTCAACCGTACTACAAAGTAACTGATTATAGTATGAGACTACAATATGTAAATAAACACATTACATAGAAAAAAGGATGTTGTAAGCACTCATCTGCTGTTGGCCTCCTCAATGGGTCCCAGGAACATAATTGCTACAATCCAGAGAAACAAAATCAGAAGCTGGAACAATAATGTATCCCGACTGAACAAACAAACCAACTAGAAGTAAGGCAAAATCAAAGAATGCTACTCACTTTAATCAAGTTAATAGCTTCCAAGCTCGCATTTGGGATCAAGTCAGCGAGATTAACAGGCCGCATAACCTATTACAGGCAATAGAAAAGGCGTTAAGGAATTAAGGGTACTTGATTCTTTATATTATGATATTTCTAATCAGACTTACTTCTGAATAACGGATATTCATTAATTGAGCAACATTCCTTGCATCAGAAAAAAGTGTCCAATCTGGTGTGCCAAGAACACATCGTATCTTGTGCAACTGATCAATTTCACTGTCCAACCATGAAAAGCAATTATTGTTATAATCTATCTTTGAAAAAGAGAGAATAAATTGTGTGTAAATACTGAGACGGTATCTTTAAAAAGGACATAAGTTGTTAAAATTAATTTGACTGCCAGACCATCATTCAGAAAAAAGTTATAGTAAATTCATATCATCTTTAAACTTAGGTTCCCATATTAACAAAGGGGCCTTGCAGCCACACTCATCATGTATTTGACAGTTCATATGGAAATCAAGGTTGCAGAAGAAAGTCACCTTTCACCAGGAAACAGCGGGCACAAAGTGAAAAGTTCAGCGAGTATTGCACCGACAGCCCACATATCTGCAATCAGATTTTATTTATTAGTACAATGTGGGAAAAAAATGCCAACTTCAGTTCACATTTTTTTTTTTTTTAAATTTATTATTTTTATTATTTTTTTTTTATGAATCCCATTTACGTAATGTGGGAGAAGTGAGAAGACCCACAAAATGGAGGAAAATGATAAAACAGTCACATCCTATCATTAAATAGTCTCATTAATACACAGTATACCTATGGCAGGAGTGTATGATGAAGATTGCAACAGGACTTCCGGTGCTCGATACCTGCCAAAGAAGACACCAAAATAAAAAACTAGAAGAAAATGAGAAAGATAACAAAAATCAGTAAAGTGTATGAGTTCTCACCAGCGAGTCGAGACGTAATCAGTAAAAGGAGGTGCAGAAGACACTTCTCTAGCCAGGCCAAAATCAGCAATTTTAAGAGTATCGTCGGTCACCAGCAAATTTTCTGTAATGTAAAAAAGATCTATTATTCTGTTTCATACATGAATAACTTGACGGTCCGAGCAAAATACATAATCCCATGGAGTAGAGTCTATACCAGGTTTAAGGTCCCGATGAAAATATTCACTTCTATGCATATGTACAATTCCTTGTAGAAGCTGGGACATGAAACCCCTAATCTCTTCCTCTGTGAAAGGTCTTCTTTGCCGTTCTCTAATTATGTGATACAAATTATGTTCCTAAAATGACGGTACATAAAAAGTATTATTTTATTTAGCAATATCTAAGTATCTAACTAATTCATGATGAAAATTGAACAGGCCCATGAAATAATAATCTCAAATTCACGATACTAAAGTACCATACTGAGCAAAAAATTACCAATTATATAAAACTAATTCAATGATTAGATCTAATAGTGGTGATGATTAAAATAGTGAAGATGAAAAGGGGAATTTTGTTAACCAACTGAAGGACATCTAAGCAGAAAAACATGCAATGATATAAGATAACATGGTAAGTGACAATACCATGTATTCAAATATGAAGAATAGCTCATTATTCTCTCTGACAATCTCCTTCAGCTTTATGATGTTAGGATGATTCATTTTCCGGAGGGACTGCGTCGAAGAAAATATGAGAAATTATATTTCAACATTCTTGGTTCGTATAATTTAAGAAAACAGTAAATAACAATCCACTATCACGTAAGCGTAGACGCAAAAATACATAAGGATATATAAGGTACAGAAACACATGATATACCTTAACTTCCCTCAAATTTATACATTCTTCCCAATCGTAATACTTCCTCTTCATTTTCTTTACTGCAACCTGCGATAAATATGACAAAAAGAATAATTTCAGTTGATAATGATGGTGTTACGCTATACATATATCAAAAGTGGTGAGGTCAACCGTGACTTCAGTAAGTTCTATCGTCATAAAACAAAAAAGAGATTACGACAAAATGGATTCTGAAAATAAACTAGATACGTATTACAAAACAAAACGTCATGCATGCCCCCCATATATTGCACAAATACACGTCAGTTTCAGTTAAATATATTTATATATATAAGTCAAGATTTTGAGCGGTTACCGTTAGCGACAAGAAAAGTTCGGTAACGGTTTCTTAAACAGCGGCAACAAGGAAGTAAAAATACTAAACTACAAAATAAAAATGTGACTAATTGCTCTAGAGAAAATAACTAACAACTTCGGATGTCTGTAAGTTGATGGCTTTATATACAGTTCCGCCAGTTCCATCTCCAATTTCTTCTATACTTACATATCTGTAGATAAATTAAAAAATCTATCAGCCACCATAAACAAAAACAAAAAAACCGTTTTAATTAAAATCATAAGATCATGTAATATACCTTTCCATTATTAACACTATAAAACGAAATCGATCGATTTATTAATGAACTACGAGGGTCCAAAAAGAGGGTTCTACACTGTTTATACAGTGTTCTTCGGTTGTTTGTTGACTACCGTTAGCTATTATTGAATGCAAAAAACTATGTAATGTATCATGGAAACCCCACTTTTCACTGTAAGGACGATTAAGCATCAAGTTGAAGGTAATCAACATGCTTAAACGCAGCTGCAACTAATCGCTTTCATCTAAGACTCTATTTTCGGTATATCGGTTGGAAAGGCTAATTTATGTCAACTACTATATTCTCGATTTTCGTCATAAGTTTTACACCATCTGCAAAACCAAAAACCGCGAGAAACAGTTATAATAACAGAAAAGTAAAATTACCAATATAAAAAATCTACTAATTTAACAAAAATCACCAATTATAATTATTTATTAAGTATTAAAAAACTTTATTACTGAATTGCTAATAATAAATAAACAATTATATCTGATTAACTAAAATCATACAATAATTATTAAACATAAACAAAATCACTATAGCTAAATAGAAAAATATATATATATTTAATTCAGAAAATACTAATAATTAATTAAAAATAGTTTTTTTAATTAAATAATAAATTAATTCATACAATATTTCACATAAAAAATCAGCAAATCACTACAGCTATACACAAAAATCAAAATCCTTAATTAAAAAATAACCAGTTAATTTTATAACTTTAACAAATTAAACTAATTGCTAATTTTTAAAAAAAATATTTAATTCATAAAACACTAAGAATTAATCAAAAACAGTTTTTTTTACACTTCAACTAATAACAGAATTTGATTCATACAAAATTAAATCCATAATTAAAAAAAAAAAAAAAAAAAAAAAAAAAAAAAAAAAAAAAAAAAAAAAAAAAAATTCAAAACTTGAATAAAGTTAAACTAATTGCTAATTAAATTAAACACAATCACTAATTCACTATAATTAAACACTAAAAAATCATAATCGTAATATATAAACACATTAATCACCATTTTTTTTGGAAGATTAAAATTAAACAAACAAAAAACAATAAAAAAATATAATGTAAATAAAAATTGAACATGTAAACAGTAATTATATAAACTTGATCTATAAATTGGGGGAAAACATAAAAATAAGCTCACCATTATTAATTAAGATCTTAAAGGATTAAAATTCGTAACAATGTAATAGCTAACAAATTTATAAAAAGTTTTTTTTTTATTATAATTATAAAAGAGAGAGAGAGATGATTGAGAATGGTGGTGTTTGGGTATATAAACAAAACAAACCAAATCCGCATAAGAAGCGAAGGAGATGAACCCAAAGAAATATTTTTATTATTATTTAATATTATTATTTTGTATAGAATGTTGCAATTTGCCTACCTCAAGTTTAGGTTTGTGGTTAAAGATTCACCTTTTGTTTTCTAATTGTGATAAGTTTTGCGAGGTGGCAGGCCGGGCGGGCACCGGCCGAACGGGCATGGGCTTAAATGGGCACGGGCTAAACGAGCACGGGTGAAACGAGCTCATGTTATACGAATCGCTTAAGAAAATACCAAAAATGACGAAATAAATTCTTTAAACGCAACACCTCATTTATATTTAAAAATTTGAATATATTATATCTATATGTTTTAAAAAAAAAAACGATCGTAATATTCTCCAATTTAGAGAAAATATGCGTCTGTTAGTGTCCATTTAGCTTTTTAATGAGCCATAAATGCCCATTTAAAAAAAGTTGCTAAATGTGCTCCAATCTTTTACAAATATTTTCCCCCCTTTATTTAGACACAAATTACCACCTCTAGTTTTGCCCTTAAGCTAGAACAACGTCATCTGGATTATGGATTACGAGTTGTCAGATGGATGATAAACGAGTTATTTGGGTTCGGAAACTACTAATTTACTGGAGATGAGATTGATATTAGATCATCTTTGCTGGATGATAAAGCTAGAGTTTGTGTTTATTCAGGTGGGCTTTCGATGGCTGTAATACGAGAAGTTTTTTATTCGAGTCTGGGTTTTTAAGATATTGATATATTGTTATTAAAGTTAAGCTTAAAAAATTGATTGTTAAGTTATTTTGATACGTTACATATATCTTTTATATTACGTTAGCTTTATCTGAAAAAAGCTAAATGTGAAAGTAAGTTACTTGAATAAAGTTAGATGATATTTCGTGGTAAATATTACTTAAGTCTTGAGAATAAGTGGCTTTAGATGACATACATTGTTTATGTTTTTCATTTATTTTTTCATCCAACTTGAGTTACTAAACTTGGTATCATCAATTTATAGCATGAGTCTTTTAGTGTAAATGCATATGTTTTTTTTGTTAGTTTTGACTGTAATGGGCTTTAAAATCGAGCAATCGTGTTTTTTTATTTTATTATTATTTTTTTTTTAAAATTATCTCAAGCTAACCTTTGTACTTTCAACATGTAAGATTAGATAACATTAATTAAATTACATTATAACATAATAGTAATTTGTTTATAGGCATGTTTGGCGTGAGAGATTGTAAAAGATTATTTTGTTTAAAAATAAGCTTTGGTCAAAAAATAATCTTTGTTTGGCTGACAAGGATTGTGGATTATTTAAAAAAAAAATAAGTTCTTAAAAAATAATTTATCAAAACCACCTTTTTAAAAGATTCTAGAGATTATTTTTCATAAATTAAGTCATTTTACACTTTTAATCTAAAATTACAACTAGTTTGTCAAACATCTATAAAAAAAATTTTAAAAATATAAAAATAAAAAAAATCAACAACAACACCAGCATCAGCACTAGCAATAACATCTATTTTTGCCAAACATACCATATATGAATGCTTCGATTACAATAGCTAAAATTAATCTAACATATTATTAGTTTGTTTCATGTGTTTTAACAAGTATCTGGATAAGTGCAAAATGAAAGCACATAGATGGTAATTCAAAACTCATTTACTCCTAAACCTAAATCATATTATGCCATGGTATTCTCTCTCTTCATGGTCAAAGTTCTAAAAAGTAAAAACAATGAGTTGTGCAATAAAAGTGCTAGACACGAAATATGAGGATCAACTTTTACAATCAACTCGAAGTTCAGGGTTCCGAGTAATATTCTGGATACATATTAAATTCGTAATTATTTTATATAACATTTAAAATGAGATATTAAAGTATTAGAATATTTAAAAACAAGAAAAATGTGATTGGCTCCGAGGAAAAGTATACAACACATATTCATCATGGAATTACCAAATTGCCCTTCTGTTAATGATATATTTACGTATGAACGGTTTCAAGAGTATGGCAAAAGCTAACGCGTTGGCTAAAATACATCCAGAAGATCACGAAAATAAAAACGCACACGAGCAAACTTTCTGCACACCGCGCCACACACAAACAGTAAATTGTGCTAAAAGATGTATGAGTGCCTTCACGTAAATGTACTTTTTCTTATAAATTTTGGTTAAAGTTGTGATAATAATATTGGATATCTTCTGTTTGTTCATTTTTGAATAAGGTATTTTGACCATTAAATGTCGGTGTTACGAAATTTTTATTGGAATAATTCAAGAAAAACACTTGGAATCTACACACAAAAGTGAAACAAAGAGGAATTGTGTGAATTCATGTATGTTCAAATGAGATTATAAATCTATCAGCTCAAACAAGTGTGCATTTCACACTTTCTTAACTCTCATAGGTATCTAGTAAATTGCAATTACCTAAAATAGTTGATAACACTAAAATCACCAACACTTTCGCACTAAAATAGTACAACATAAAATACTTTTTTAACTTTTGATTCATACTCTAACATAGTAATGTTAAAAACCACTCGAGCCTAATGGCAAAAGAGCTTGAGGCTATCACACTAAGGGGGTGTTTCTTTTTTCCCCTTAGCTAAAGGATGCTATTTAATATTATTACTTTTTAGATGTGGCCCACAAAAATCCCTTAAATGGTCTATATCCACAAGGCTTAATTTATCATCTCCTCCCCATTAAGATGCTTATATGAAAGTGGGACCCATATGAATCCTTAGCTAAGAAAAAAAAAAAAAAACAACCCCTAAGACTTAAGGGGTCTCAAATTCAATTCGTGTTGGATGCAAACAACCTTGAAATATGGTCACGACAATCTTCTGAAAAATAAAGGGCTTTACTTGATTTGAGTTTGTGTGACGGTGGGTTCAAACTAGGGGTGGCAATTCGGGTCGGGTTCGGGTTGACGGGTTCGGGTTGTCAGGTTGGCGGGTCAGAAAACCCCAACCCGAACCTGACCCATTTAAATCATCAGGTCAGCTACGTCAACCCTAACCTGTTTACACGTAACCTGAACCTAACCCATTTAACCCGTATATATACTTGGGTTGACGGGTTAAATAGGTTACACGGGTTGAATATGTTAAATGGGTTTCGGGTTGACCCATTTAACCCGTTTTATATACAAAAAATTAACATATTACACGAGTTAAACGGGTTAAACGGGTTAGCGGGTCAACTTTTAACCCATTCAACCCGTATAATTTTTTTTTTGAACGGCGAATTTTATTAACACAAACTAGCAAGAAGCTAGAAAATTACAAAGAAACAATATGTGGGTTTTTAAGCCACTCAACCCAACTATAAGAAACTTTGCATCTATAACGACACCAATAAAACGAACGGGACACCACATCATCAAATAGATCCGCCTTTGAGGGAGATTCATTACCAAAGATACTCTTATTCCGATAATTCTAAACATGCCACCACATTATATAGCACACTCCTTCAAACAATTGTTTATGCTTGATCAAAAACCGAAGATTCAAAATCCAATCTAACCACTCTTCATATGAAGAGACCTCCATATAATCAATATCCCACCAACGAGCAATCTTACGCAATGTATCCCTAGAAATAGGACACATGAAAAAAAATATGCCTAGTCGATTCCGCTGCCTTACCACATATAGGACATAAAATAGATTCAATATCCATATCTCTACGAGAGATATTGAATCTAGTAGGAAGACAGTCAAGTTTAACTTTCCATGCAAGAACATTTACCTTTATAGGGACTGCTTTAATCCATCTCGTCTTGGATGACACTTCCGGTAACATGAAACCATCAATCAACTTCCTAACCGACGCAACCGAGAAGTCACCCGAACCTTCCAAAGACCAAACCCATCTATCCTTCATATTAACAAGAACACAGCCCTCCACCTTTTCCTTTAGCTGATCGAATTGAAACAACTCAACACCTCCCCTAGGAGCCCGACGAAAAGAGAAATCAAGACTTGTATGAGAAAGCTTTGAGGCAACGTCAATCTGTTTGTGAGATTCCAACGCATAAACTCTAGGGTATAACGTTTTAAACGTAGATTCTCCACGCCAAGCAACCTCCCAAAAAGACGTGTTCGCCCCATTACCCAGTTTTGAATGAATTAAGCCAACCAAATCAATACCACGAGACTTGAACATCTCCACTTCATGAATGATATCAAGCCATATAGATGGATAATAAGATTTCGCCTGTTTTTCCATCTTCTCCATGCAACGCTTTTATCACCCTAGTCCATAAAGATTTTTGAGTAATAAATCGCCACATCCATTTGAACATAAGAGCTCTATTAAGCGCAAACAAACTTGACACACCAAGGCCTCCTTTACCCTCAATCACGTCATTCCAAGATTGAATTCGAGACATAAGACCTCCCACTTTCGACCCTAGATAAGCAAAAGGAATATTAAGAGTTGCACAACCTATCTTCATCGCTGCTTGCTCCACTTTTTTAGATTCCACAGAAATACCCAAAAGCTTACTTTTAGTCATGTTGATGCGGAGGCCCGATGCACGGTAAAAACATTCCAATACGTGAACAAGAGTATCAATATTCGACTCGCTCCACTGACCCATAAATATAGCATCATCGGCATAAAACATATGTGATAAAGTTAGCGAAGGGGTTAACACGATACCTTTGAACAACCTGCTTCAACCACTCTTTGGAAAGAAATATGTAAGCTCTCCATGACCAATATAAACAAGAAAGGAGATAACGGATCCCCTTGTTTAAGGCCTTTATAAAACTGAAATTCCTCTGTAGGACTTCCATTTACAATAACTGACCTCTAGAAGATTGAAGACAACTTTGAATCCAATACACCACTTCTCTTCAAAGCCAAAATTCCTCAAAATGTCATTCAGAAAATCCCATCGAACCGATTCATAAGCCTTTTCAAAATCAACTTTAAAGACCAAATATTGTTTCTTCTTCTTCTTCTTACACCACTGAACAAGCTCATTCAATATAAATGGACCATCCAGAATTTGCTTATCAGCTACAAATGCTTATCAGCTACAATTACTTAATTAGTTAAAAGAATGGGCAAACGTTAGCGTAAATAGTAATGAAGATGAAGAATTGAAGAAAATAAAAGCGTCACTATTTTTTTTGGACGGCAAATTGTGGCTACATGGCCCCTAGCCCAGAAGGTGTAGCGAGCCCACACAACAAGGTTGGGTCCAGCCCAGAAGGCAATGACACCCATCCTTTTACGCACGCGGGAGAAAACCCCTATCGCCCTAGACAAGACTCGAACTTGAGACCTTGCCTAGGAGGGTAAAACCTCCATACCGCTAGACCAGAGGCCCATTGGTAAAAGCATACCTATTATTAGATATGGGCCATTGGAAAGGGCTGGGCGAAGAATCTAAGAAACACAAATTATTATCCAAGCTATAAGGTCGGCTAGTTGCGGTGGCTGAGCACTCTCCAGCCCCTACTGGCTTCGTCCACGTGTGGAGCGACTTCATTCACGCCTTCTTTGAAAAAATGACATTTTTAAACACCACAATACCACCTTGCAAGACATGTGAAGCCAAACCAATTAATATATCTTTGCATAAATTAAAATATTTTAGATGATTCACAAGTAATTGATGTTTGCATTATTCAATGGCCACACATGTCTACCAACTGATCCAAAACTGTTGTAAACAAAATAATCGATAAGTTAATTCCAATAAAAGATAACCACAACCGTAAATTTAATGGCCTTCGTGGACATCAAGAAAAGAATAAAATTTTCCATCTTCATGTAACTCGAGAATTTTTTATGCATATATTTTCTGATTATTTTCATAAGCTATTTTCAAAATATTGATTTAGCAATATCTAAACTTAGAAGCATCATAGAAGAGACGAGAGTGACTGACCACTTTCAGCATCAGTATACATCATCCTTGATAAAAGGTTAAAAACACATGTACTACTAATCAATTGGTAATGAGTTAGGAATCATTGTACCTAACAAAAACAAAGGGTTTAATCCTTGTCACTCCATAACCACATCCGTTAAATGAGTCATGTATGCACACTACATTATGAAAAAGCTGCCGAATATGAGCCAGTTCGGGTAGGGTGTTCACAAATCGGGTGATACGCACAGGAACCGAAAACCGATACTGAACCGAAATTACCAAAACCAAACCGAGCTGAATTAAATATCCGATTTGAAAATGGTTTTGGAAAATAAAAACCAAAGTGAACCGAAAACCGAATTCACATACATGAATACATTTTTTACATATGTATATTAAATAAACAATTAAAACTCTTTCATAATATAAATATAACATTTTTTAAGTTTGAAATGTTTTTGGTGCTAAAAATCTTTATAACTAAATGAACAAGAAAAAACAAAAATTTAACAATATAATTCGGGTTATTCGGATTAACCTGAAAACCAAACTGAATTCAAATTCGGTTTTCGGTTCGGTTTCGATTGTATCCAAAATTTCTTTAAACCAAATCGTATAAACCAAACAACCCGATAACCGAACCGATCAACACCCCTACATTCGGGTTACCGGTTACGACCATCAATTGGGCCAAACTTGTTATAGTAATTAGCCAATAGGCAACACATACCCAATGGGCCAACTTAAAACCACTCCTCCAGCCCATAATAACAATTTTCAATCACAACTAACAACATCTTCCCCCCAAATACACACACACACACTAAATTAAACTAGTTTGTTAGGGTTTCACTCGCCGGTCACATTTTCCGTCGATCGGACCACCGTACCACCGCCGTAAGCTTATATTACTCCGATTACAGTGACGTCAGCTTGTTTTCACGAAGTTTATACTTAGGTATACTGATATTTTTATTACTCTTCAGCTTAATTGCGACGACGTCGTTTTGGAGACTAATTGAGCTTAAATTTGTTTATGTATTGTTACGCTGATGATGCATTTTATAAATTAGGGTTTAGTTAAGTAGGGGGTGTCTGGATTAGCTTATTTTATGGGCTTATTAGCTTATTGAAATCTGGAAAAGCCGATAAGCTTACTTTTTTGAGCTTATGAGCAGAAAAATATAAGCTCATGGCTTAAGCCATGGGCTTAAGCTAATCATAAGTCCATAAAAGTAAGCTTATCAGCTTTTCCAAATTTCAATAAGCTAATAAGCCCATAAAATAAGCTAATCCAAACACCCCCGTAGTTGTTAGGGTTTGCGTTGATGCGAGAGCGTTGAGCGGTGTGATTTTTAATGCGTGTGTGGCAAGTAGCAATTAGCTTTATCTATTTTTCCCGGAATGCTCGTTTTCCAACGCTCCATGAAGTAGCATTTAGGAGCGTTGAGCATTTAGGAGGTGATTTACACATTACAATTACAACTACTGCTATTTTTGCCAAACACACCCAAAGTGTTAGGTGATTTTTTAAGGCGTGGTAGGAGGTAGGCTCATTTCTGATTCATCTAGTATGGTGTATTCTATAATCAAGTAAACGTAATATAGATTTTTAAAAAAATAAGCAGAACAAGGGCTACAAGGCTGAGTAATCTCGCTACAAGGTCAAAACTCATTCAAAATTTGGGGCTAACTCGGAAAAACTCGGTTTGACGTATCAGAACAGTTTTGTTAATGTTTCTATGGCCCTATGTAAAATCTATGGTCCTTCAATATGTCGTACATATAATTTTCGATATTTATATACTATAAAAATTCCAATCTCCCGGTTACTCCTTCATAGGCCGATAACAAGGTAGCCCATGTACTTCTGCATCTTGTACTTTGTAGGCTATGTAATTTTCTTATTCATTATATATGAGCATGATGTAATACCATTTTACATTAGAAAGTAGGAGGTGGTTTTTTAAGGCGTGATAGGAGGTAGGCTCATTTCTGATTCATCTAGTATGGTGTATTCTATAATCAAGTACCCCGTGCTCTTTAATTAGTACCTAATATAGATTTTTAGAAGAATAAGCAGTGTTGCAGAACAATTTTGTTAATGTTTCTAAGCATGTTTCTATGGTCCTTCACATATAATTTTCGAAATTTATATACTATCAATTTTCCAATCCGATTAATCCTCGGTTACTCCTTCATAGGCCGATAACAAGGTAGCAACCGCCCGACTAGCTCCTAACTTTTTTTGACAATAAGCTTAAAAGACATGCTTGAAACACCAAAGGACATCATCGATCCAATTAATCCTCCTTTTGCTAAACACCATTAGAAAGTAATTTGGGGTTTGGTTTGTTGTACCCAACTTGTCGTTATAATGTAGGCAGTGATGCGGACACTTCATATCTCCTTTGATAAATCATACTTAGGGGGGTGTTTGGATTATCATATATTTCCGACATATGGGCTATTTTGAACCAGCCTTTATTTATTTATTTATTCTTATTATTTTTTTTAACACATGTTCTTATCAAGTTGAGCTTTAAATAAGCCATAATTTCAACTTGATAAGCTCTTAAGCCGAAAAAAGTGGGCTTATGAGCTTATCCAATTTCAAACAAGCCCATCAAGCCGTAAACATAAGCTGATTGAAACACCCGTTAGTTTTTTTTAGTTTCTTTGTATGGAGTGTTATGTACTTGCTGCTAGTGATTCAAGGCTTGTTTTACTCGTTGTGAGCATCAGTTTGTTTCTGATTCATAATTTGATTGTTGTCGTTTCTCTGATTTTTCTATTGTAGCCGCTTTTAGTATTTTTCGTGGCTGTTTTCTTAAGAGCACATGTTCTGTTTACGAACTATATCGTTGTTGCCTTATGTAGTTTGTTCAGTAGACAACCACAAGTCATGTACTTCTGCATCTTGTACTTTGTTGCCTCTATGAAGCTATGGTCTCATCACCTTTGTAAGCTATGCAATTTTCTTATTCTCTATATATGAGTATGTTGTAATACCCCTTTTGTCCCTCGTATGTGGTTTTGGTTTTATTTGTTATTTTGGATATATGTATTTTTGGTGCCTTCTGTGACGTTAAATTAGAGAGCTATTGTTGCCGTGTTTTGACCTCAACAAGCAACTCACAACTCACAACATTGATGAGTAAACAGGGTGATTATATATCTGACTTGTTGATAGCTTTTGATTCTTATGATATTATCATTCATTTACAAGTTTATTGACGTTTAAAAGGTTGTGAGTTTGAGTCTGCTGTATGCTTCCGTGTTTGCTGCTTCTCGTACTTTGTTGCCCATGTCTGATGAAGCTATGGTCCTATAACATTTGTAGACTTTGTGATTCCTTTATCCGTTAAATATGAATATGTGTAATAGCAAGCTCATTGATTAGTATGGTGTTTAAAACCTGTTATTGTTTCCCGTATGTGCCCTTATTTTCATTTGCTATATAGGAAATATGTATTATGGTGCCTTTTATTACCATTAATCTGAGAGATTTTGTTGCTATGTTTTGACCCAACAAGCAATTTACGATCATGCTTTGTATTGACGAGTAAATAGGCTGAGAGAGTTTGTGGCCTTTGTTGGCATCCAATGCATGTGATGTTCTGGAAAAAGTTTACATTGCTGTTCTTATACCTTCTTTCTTATGCTTTGGATCAGGAGCTACTACCAAAGAATCTCGCTGGCGAATACATAAGCTGTAGTACACGTTAAGTTAAAATGGGCTTGGATTTGGATTCCCAGGCTTCCTATCGCCAGTATCTTGTTGATCAATCTCAATTCAAGAAAAGGAAAGTAATTATGGATGGCGTTAATGGTTCTTCAGCATGTTCCATCTCATGTGAGATTGGAACTTCCTTGCCTACTCTTCGAGCTTCTGATTATTTCATGGAACCTTGCTTGAGTGAATTGGCCATGAGGGAACTCATGGATCCAGGTCACTGCACCAGGGTTCAGAACTTTAAAGTCGGTAGACATGGTTACGGAAGCGTCACGTTTTTTGGGGAAACGGATATTAGATGGCTAGATTTAGACAAGATTATCAAGTTCAGGAGACATGAGATTGTTGTGTATGAAGATGAAACAACCAAGCCTGAGGTTGGGAAAGGACTTAACAAGGCTGCTGAGGTAACTTTATTTCTACAGATAAGCTCCTCAAAATTCGCAGGAGGTCTAACTGAGAAGTTGAAACAGATTTCAGAAAATCAAGGAGCAAAGTTTATTTCTTTTGACCCTAACAGAAAAGAATGGAAATTTTGTGTTCAACATTTCAGTAGATTTGGTTTGAGCGATGACGAAGAGGAAGACATTGCAATGGATGATGCAGATCCTGAGGTTCGTGAACCAGTTGCAATGAATGGTAGTGATGGGTCTGATTTTGATGAAGAGACCGCATTGGTGGATCCACGTCTGCTTTCGCATTCCCTTCCTTCACACCTTGGTCTTGATCCTGTTAGAATGAAGGAAATGAGAACGATGATGTTTCCTGATGAAGAAGAGGAGGATGATGAGTTCAATGAAAGGTTTTCACACCATAGACCACCATTTGGTAATGAATCCATTAGCAAACCAGTGCTAGGATCCACCCCACCAACAATTCGGAAAACTCCACTAGCTTTACTTGAGTACAATACCGGCAGTTTTGCCTCAAGCCCTAATGGGTCTATTTTATTGGCCCAACAAAACAAAGGAATTCCTTTGACCATAACAAAAGTTCAGGGATTTAAGCTGGAGATTAAGGAGACTCCTGTAACAAGAAACTATTCTCGGAACGTTGTTGATGCTGCATTGTTCATGGGCAGATCATCTGGTATAGCCTGGGGTCCAAATGGTCTTCTTCTTCACTGTGGTTCGACTGCTGGTAACAGTGATCAGAAGCGGGAGATATCTTCTACAATATATTTAGAAAAAGTTGCTACCGATAATGTGGTCAGAGATGAGAATAACAAGGTGCGGGAGGAACTCATTGATATATGTTTTGATTCTCCGCTAAACTTTCATAAAGAAATTAGTCATGAAACCAAGGAAGTTGTTGTTGATTCACATAAGATAAAAATTCGGAAACTTGTCAGTAACCGCTTGGAGCTTCCACACGTATGTCGGAGTTATATAGAAATCATTGAGAAGAAGTTGGAGGTACCTGGATTATCTGCTTCTGCTCGTGTGGTGTTAATACACCAAGTTTTTGTTTGGGAACTTATTAAGGTTCTTTTTTCCTCAAAGGAAAGCTCATTAGAAGCTGATGTGGAAGCACTTCCATTGATCAGAAGAGCAGAATTTAGTCAATGGTTGCAGGAGACTGTCTGTCACCGTGTACAAGATGAAATTAGTTCCTTGAATGATTCAAGTGATTTACGACAATTGTTTTTGCTCCTAAGTGGACGACAACTCGATGCAGCAGTAGAACTGTCTGCTTCTAGAGGAGATGTGAGACTTGCTTGTCTGCTGAGCCAGGCTGGTGGGTCCCTCGCCAACCGTGCTGATATTGATTGCCAGCTTAATCTGTGGAAAAACAATGGGCTAGATTTTAATTTTATCGAAAAGGACAGGACAAGACTTTTTGAGTTGCTTGCTGGTAATATTCATGGTGCCTTGGGTGAGATGGATATCGATTGGAAGAGGTTTTTAGGATTGTTGATGTGGTACCAGCTTCCACCTGCTTCTGATTTGGCCTCCATTTTCCAGACCTACCACGGTCTTCTAGCAAGTGGTCGGGCTCCATATCCTGTTCCTGTTTACATAGATGAAGGACTGGTAGAAACTGGTGTCAGTTGGACCCCTGGTAACCGTTTTGATCTTGCATATTATCTTATGCTTCTTCATGCTACTGAAGAGCGAGACTTTAGCATCTTGAAAACTATGTTTAGTGCGTTTGCTTCAACCCATGATCCACTTGATCACCATATGATTTGGCATCAGCGTGCAGTGTTAGAAGCAGTTGGTACATTTAGTTCTGATGATCTTCATGTTCTGGACATGGGATTTGTTTCTCAGTTGCTGAGTCTAGGACAATGCCATTGGGCCATCTATGTTGTGCTCCACATGCCCCATCGGGATGATTATCCTTATCTGCAAGCTACTGCTATCAGAGAAATCTTGTTTCAGTATTGCGAAACCTGGAGTGCTCAAGAGTACCAACAGCAGTTTATTGAGGATTTGGGAATTCCATCAGCTTGGTTGCATGAGGCTTTGGTGAGTCCATCAGACAATATTTGACAAAACTTGTTAAATCTTCTTCACTTTACTGTGATAATGCTTTCATTTTTTGGGTGTTGCTATTAGGTAAAGCTGGCAAAATGGGAGGGTGGGTAGTGAGTTCAAAACAGATTTTTTTGGGTACATTTTGTGTTGGTCGATCCCAAACACCTTCTGTCCAGATTTTTTTGATAAAAATTTTGTAGTTATTCAGGGCAGTTACATAATTGAAACCGAATAATTTTCTGTGTAAAGTTATTTTGGAAGTTAGATGTATTGGAAATACACTTTGGATGACATCTGACTCATTCAATCCATTTTCTTTCTAACAAAATTTTATTTGACTCATATGATCTGCTACGTATCAAACATAACTAGAATCTCAAGTCATAATTTTATAAGTAATTGGGTCAAAATTGCCATCTCTACTATCAGCTCTGAACATTGAAATTTCATCTACACCTCATGCCGGGATCACTTATTTGAAATTTGAAAGTGATTGTGGTTAGAAACTATTAGCTTTGATATTTGGAATCTCATCTGCATCCGTTGCAGGGATCACTTATTTGAAAGTAATTGTTGTTAAATGGCAAACTAGTTTAAGTTTTAGCAACATATTAGATGCTGGTTACATTAATCCATAAACTCAATCTAGCTTTTTCAAGTAATTCTGTATGCCTTATCTTTGAAATCTTATTATTTTTCTTGATGAGGTTACCTTATTTCAATTCTGCAGGCAGTATATCATGCTTACTATGGAAATTCTTTCAAGGCCCTTGAACACTATCTTGGATGTGCATTTTGGCAAAAAGCACATTCAACTTTCATAACTTCCGTCGCACATTCTCTGTTCATGTCAGGTAGGATATAGCGGTACATTGATATATTCTCAAATGTGGTATGAACATATTGGCTGATTGGCTCTTGTTTGTCCTTGACCTAAATATTGCTTGCTAATTATATTCAAATAGATGAAAGCATCTTTGTTGAGTCATGGTGTGGTAGAGTATGGTCTCATACTACTCGTATAATTTGTGCACAAGCCCTTAGTCATGTTTAATCCGTTGCATTATCCAACAAACCGTGCTTGATCTGGCCCTGTTGTTTCTGGACTTACTGATTTTCCAGTGACAATGGTAGAAAATGTGGTTATTTGATGGTATAAGAGTGTGTAACATTACCATCTTAATTTTTTTTAACTATATTAATTTGCTTAATCGTTCTTTTCATGGTTTAGGCAAACAGTCAGAAATATGGAGGCTTGCGACCTCAATGGAAGATCATAAATCAGAAATCGAGAACTGGGACTTGGGAGCTGGAATTTATATAAAGTATTATAGCCTTAGAAGTTCTTTGAAGGAAGATGAAAATTCAATGAACGAACGGGTATGAAATTCTGTCACTATATTTATAACTGTATATGCTTCAAGAATGATCATAGTTGAAGAAACACCCCATATATGTATATGTTCTTTTTCATATGTCGGCTGTTACCTGATTGTGGATTTGTCATAATAAGCGTGAGTTGGTGGTATTTATAACCAATTTAAATGTATATAGGTCTATTTTGGGCTGTGTTCCATCTCAAACAGGTCAAGTGAGCCGAAAAGAGATTCTCCTAAATCGTATATATTAAAAAACATAGATTCTTATCGTAATAATGTGTCTTTTTGTAGTTATACTCAGCACATTCATTGTTCGTATATTATTTATGAAAAAGAGGGACAGTCTTTGTGGGTCCGTACAATAAAATGGCCTGTTCTACCTGTGTCCTTTTTACCAACCCAAACCTCTTTATCTTGCCATGGCTTGTTATACCTGTGTCCTTTTTACCAACCCAAACCTCTCTTATCTTGCCACCCTTACCCACTAACACTAGTGTATAAAATGTGCAGAAATCATCTCGTGATTTTTCATGAAGTGGTAATTTACATGCAACTTTTTTACTCTTGCAGATTTCTCTTGAGGAAAAGAATGATGATTGCAGAGACTTCTTTGATTGCTTGAAAAAGTCTCTGGCATTTTGGGACACCCGATTGCCTATTGATGCCAGGTACTTAAAAGATTATTTCAATTGCACATATGATTAATCATGATGGTATCTTTATCATTTCAATACGCTGAAACCTGCCTTAATTAATTTAAGTAGGGCCGGCAATTTCAACTTGTTTATGTCCAAACGGGTTGGATTTGAGTTTTATGTTTCCAAACGAGTGAAATGGTAAATTAAGCAACTTATACAGTAATCAAAATGGGAATCGGCCAAACATGTTGAAAGTAGCCCATAACATAATTAGGGGTTTATAACCTTCTAAATATCTTTCAAATAAAATATCCGAGCATTATCGTAATGATAGTTTTCATTATCTCAATTCTCACATCAACATATTAGCTATATATATATATATACTAGAACATCATATGATTTATATTGTGATGGATATATTACTGATAGGGAAGGTATCTTTAGTGTTTTAATTCCCTGCAAGTCCGGAAACCATTAATTAGTGGCACTGTCAACACATATACTTGAAAACCAGTCAACTTGGGCTATATTTGATTTCTAACCAAAGGTCATACTAAAAAACTAACTAAAACATGAAATGGGTCAAACAGGTTTTGTGGGTCAAATGTGTTTGGAGCCACGCAATGTTTTCAGTCTAGTATTTCAGTTCTATCAAACAAATTAGAAGCATAGTCAAAACAATAATATTTATAAAATTCAAACGTTATGTGTGGGTCCACCACTCAACCTTGCCTAGCCTGTTTTTACCCGTTTGATATAGTATGCGTTCTACTTTGCTCATTTTGCCACCTATAATATTTAGCATTCATCTATGTACCTTTGGTGTTTATTAGCATTATACTGATATTTATTAAATAACAGAATGGTATATGCAAAGATGGCCGAGGAGATCAGTGATCTGCTTGTAGCCGATTCAGGGGAGGGCTCAACCACAAAGGTTAAGTTAGACTGCTTCAATTCCATATTCGATTCCCCCATCCCCGAAGACCTTCTTTCATGCCATTTACAGTCTGCGGTATCACATTTTACACTCTATCTTACAGAAGCAGCATCTTAACACTAAACCCCTAAATAAAAATTTCTGGCTAATGCCATTCATCTTGTATTGTTTTTGTAAACACTATTATTGAGCCGAAATTTTGTAATTAATGATTTTCTAGTGTAGTAGTATATCTACTGGCGTTGCTGTTCAAATCTCGATTGCTGAATATTTTCAATTTATATGAAGTTGTTGCAATAAGTTTATATTTTATATTTGCTTGCTTGTTTAAGGTCAGGTATGTGCTTTCATGTTATGTGAAGAATCTTATGTTTGAACCATTAAAATCTTTTACGTCGCATGTGAATAACCTAATAATAAGATTCTTCAGTGGCTGTTGTGGATTAATAGCTAAAACATTAGTTGGCAGGTAAAAGCCGCGAATAGTACAACGGATGTCGTGGGATTAATGGGATGTGCTTACTACTTACCCATGATGTGCTACAGATACCTGCCGACGGTTCAATTTGTCAAAAATCAATTGTATTCTGGATGTTTTGAGCAAATTCGTCATCGCAATTGATAAACTTTTGAGAACTTTATAAACGATTCCCACATAATAAATCCTTGCACAAGAGATGCTCTTAGCTTTGTTACATACTTACATGTATTTGTTGGAATCTAACTTTTTATTTTACCAGCTGAAGAATATTTAAGGTGGGGGGAAAAAGTGTGATTTCATGGAACCTCTTTTGTCCAAAATAATCCTATGTTGATGCTATTGGTCTGGCCCTGCTACAAGCTTTCTTTGGACCCTAGTGCACCTACCACAAGTATTTTTTAGATTCACAAAACCAAACACCAAGAATAACTTCAAATTTTAAACCACTGTGAGTGACCTAGAAGTTAAAACTGACTCTGTAGGTATAAATATTTATCATTCTTATTATTATAGATGTCAAACGAGTCGTCGAATAATTTCGATTCATTCCACTTTCGATAATATGAAAAGTCAGGTTTGTGTCAAAACGGGTAATTTTATAGTGTCAAATTGAATGGGTCGAGATGCCGAGTATTTCGGTTTGAGTAAAAAAATTCCTTTTTTTTTTTTTTTGGTCTAGTTGCTTAAGATACGAATATATAATTTGTTTGCCAATAGACATATTTGTGCCTTGCCTTTAGGCATAACAATATACTTCCACTAATTTCTATATAATCACAACATACTTTTAACTTTCGACCAATAATAACAACGCAATTTACCTTTGCTATAACTAGAGAATATAACTTCATTCAATTATGGCAAAATCAAAACGAAAAAGGTGAAGAATCAAGAAGAAAAGGAGATGGAGGAACAAAATTTCTGGTCCCAAAGCTTCTCTTCAGATCAATTGCTGTTGATGCCAACGTCGATTTTTCAGATGAAGATGGAGAACTCGAAGATGAACCAAACCTACTTGAATGAGTCCTTGGCTTGTCTTTCATGTATTCATCATTATACGACCTGTTGTCGTCAAATCCAACTTTACATGAACTTACACTCGCCGGGACTAAACAATTGCACAGTAAACCTGACCAACACAAGATAAAATGTCAGAACTCAGAACATTTGAAAATAAGCAACTAAACAACTTATTTCACCAACACCTAATAATGATAATCTCAAAATATGAAAACAACTCACCATGTCAAAATACAATAAGCAGTTAAGCAATTTTTAAAACCAACCCCAAACACACCTTTTATATAAAAATAGATTTATTCGTTGTGACTTACCGAATCTAGCTAGACGATTAATCCAACTTGGTATAGGATTTCCAGTGAGTCTAAGACAAGCATCATTACAAAAATGATTACAGTTTCGTGTTATTATGTTATACGAAGTTCCTTTGTAGTCTTGAGCTAGTTCTTTCATGAACCCTCTTACTTCCCTTAGACTCATATTGGTCCATCCTATCAGAATCTGCTTCCTGAAAATGAACCCTTCACATTGTTTCGGTTCTCCTTCATAGATTCCAGTCGTCTCATTTTCATGGGATCCAAATGCATACTCAAGTCCATGGACTGCACACATTAAAAACAGATCAATCAAGCCGTATACTCTGCGAATTTACATGCACTATGATAAGTTAACCATAAGCATATATGATTCATGTTCACTGGTATAGTTCTTATAATTTACTTTCTATTTTTCATTTTGTGTACTCTACTAATTCAAATGCAGTAAAAGTTAAGTAAATGTACGGAAGGTGATTAGTTAAGCAAGTCACTTGGTAACGTACACTATTTATTACCAAGTGACTTGCTTATCTGATCACCTTATGTTTAGTATCCATTGTTTCATGCAAATTGTATAGAGTACCCAAAAAAAAAAAAAAAAAA
>LBNU01035400.1:0-11155 GCA_014162995.1 Artemisia annua
CACCGTCTATATGGGCATCATGGTCAAGTAAAGCACAAGGTAACCTTCGATGGGATGAATAGGGTAACAGGACCAAACAGAGCTCTGTTTTAGAGTTTTTTAGGAGATACGGTGCGTAACCAGATAGGTTTGAAGGTTCTATCCTGGAAGAAGGTGGATAAAGAAGCAAGACAACAATTATGGGATGAAATCACGGTACATATATACTAATTTTTAACCCAGTACTACATATATAATGTTTAATTTATCAATTATTTGCAACTAATTAACAACATTGTGTTAATCTTTGTAGAAATTTTTTGATGTTGAGGTGACATTCAAAAAGGTGATAATGAATCCTCTTGGTCAACTGCTAAGGAATTTCAGAATGAAAATCAAGGAACACTACATATTGCCCAACCTTGATACACCTTCGAAATTGAAAGAACGCCCTGAAAAGCATAGTACAAATATTACACCAGAAGAATGGGTTGAGTTTGTAACCTAAACGACCACCAAGGCATTCAAGGTTTTAATTAGTCATCTTTATTTTTAAGTCTATATGTCATTTCATAGTTTTTAGTTTGCAGCATTACCGCATCTAAACTCCTTATGATTTTGTGTTTTTAGGAGAAATCAGTTAAAGCTAAACTGTCCCGTTCCAAAAATATTTATCAGCATAGAATGGGACGAGGTGGATATGTTTATGTTAAAGAGAAAATGGTAAGGTTACATACTGTTTGTTTTACTAATTGATCAGCCGGAGTCGATTATCTTGGTTTATAACTTTACATGTGTATGCACTTGATGTTCATTAGATTGAAAAAAAAGAAATTGAAGCAGATGATGAACCCCCGCGTAGTGTATTGTGGATTAAAGGAAGGCAAAACAAAAAAGGAGAATCTCCAGATGCTGAGATTAGTTCAGTGGCAGATAAACTGGTAAATTTGACTGCAAATTCTAGTATTATGCTTATATACCAGCAGCATTAACTTTGTACTAGCCGTACTAACTTGTATACTAGCAGTAACAACTTTTAATACCAACAATTCCCATATTTTTTTTGCAGAAAGAAGCTGACGAAAAGATCAAGGAAGGAACCTTGGATGTTGATGGTGGCACTGATGCCATGACAGTTGTGTTTGGTAAGGAAAAGGGAGGTTATGCAAGAGGAGTGGGAAGTGGAGTTACATATAAGAAGTATTTTGATCTGCCTCGAAGCAGAAAAGAAACTGATGAAAGACTTGAGTTACTTCAAACTCAACTTGATAATGAGAGAATCGAGCGTCAGAAAAAAGATCAACTGGTCAAGCAACTCTCCAACGAGATGACAGTCAAAGATGCGCAGGTCAAGAAATTGTCCACTGAGATGGCCGAAACAAAGGGACTGCTTGCTAACCTGATGAGTGAGTTGAAATCACAAGGGATGCAGTTTCATTTGCCATCTCAATTGCCATTAGACTCAGATGTAAGCCATTTTTTATGTTGTTAACAATTTCATTTTCTAATGCTAACACCATTGTATTTCTTAATTTATATTGCAGGTGACGACTCCAATGGCCATTAATAATATAGATATCAGCGCTAATGAAGTGGCCGACGGAACTCAGTCAATTGTTGGTGTTCAGAAGAAGCCTAATGGGATTGAAACTTTGGAAAACATAGTACCGGTAATGGAAACAATGGTAAGGAATAAAACATCCCCCTTTGATTTTTTAATTTTACATACATGACTAATGTACCGTGTTTTATATATACATATAGGAACAACGTGTTCAAAATGTTAAGAAAACGCCAAAGTCACGACAAAACAGGCCTGCAGATTCCCAATCGCAAGGAGATGCGTCTCCGACAACAGAACTACCAAAAGTATGTATTTCAACATGTTTCTTTTTATTCATTTTTTTTAAATATTGTACCGTGTTATATATATACGTATAGGAACCTGTTATCAATGTCGGACCTAAGAAAACGGCTAAGTCACAACGCAACGGGTCTCCAGCTTCCCTATCGCAGGATAATGTGTCTCCAACAACACAACCACTACCAACAGTATGTATTTCAACATGCTTCTTGTTATTCTTTTGTTTAAATAATTTCTGATATATACATGCAAAAATTCTTTATTTTTTAGACAATCAAGTGCAAACTGTGGAACATAAAGAAAACAAATGTTGTTGCTATGGGTACCATACACAAGACACAAGGAAAACAAATGCTGCATAACCAACCACTCCCAAATGATTGCTACAAAGTCTCAATTGATAAATCGTTAGTGGATGCAGCAATCATACCGGACGTAGGGAATAATGGGTTTAAGACTGTTGAGCAAAGCTTAGGTGGTTTCTGTGCATGGCCAAAGGATCAAGTTATTCTTGATGAGGAGGTACGTATATACATGTGTTTTTTCAACCAACATATATATAATTCTTCATATTTAATTCAATGTTAGATATATACAAGCGTCTTTTGTTTACTACAGGTTACACCACCAACTACGAAAACAAAGGTTAGTGAAAACATTCCTGCAGGACTAAAAGTACCAACGAAGCGAAAACATTTGGTCGTCTCTAGTGATGCCTTGCAAAGGCAAGCTAAGGCGGGGAAGATTCAAAAGGCTTTAACTTATGCTAGTTGAGAATTTGATTATATGCGACATTAAAATTGTATATATATTTGGTTCAGTTATATACATTATAGTTTTATTGAATTTCAAATTGCTTTTTGTTTTTAATTCTGTTTTATTTATATACTAGCAGTAGTAACTCTGATCCAGCAGCACTAACTTAGTACTAGAAGTACTAACATCATTGGTCACTCTTTCTTTAATTCGATGTGTGACTAAATATTACAAAATGCCACACAAATTAAAAATCCATGTGACCATTGGATGATCTATAGTCACACAAAACACAGCATATGGTCACACTTATTAACGCTTTTGGCCACTGTTTGCTTAATTGTATGCGTGACTAAATACCCAAAACAAACATGGTTTGTGTGACTAAATGTTACAAAAGGCCACACAAACATAAAATTAATGTGGCCATTGGATCATCAATAGTCACACAAAATACAAATTTCTTCACGTTAAACAACATATGGTCACATTTATTAATGCTTTTTGCTACTGTTTGCTTAACAAAATACAAATTTCTTCACTTTAAACAACATATGGTCACACTTATTAACGCTTTTGGCCACTGTTTGATTAATTGTATGTGACTAAATACCCAAAACAAACATGGTTTATGTGACTAAATATTACAAAAGGGCACACAAACATAAAATTCATGTGGCCATTGGATGATCAATAGTCACACAAAATACACATTTGTTCACTTTAAAGAGCATATGGTCACACTTATTAAGACTTTTGGCCACTTTGTTTTAAATTGTATGTGACTAACTCCAAAAAAGCAACACCCATTGTGTGACTAAATCATCACAAACGTCACACTTATTGTATATTCATGTGGCCAAAGGACGGGAAATAGTCACACAAAATACACATTTACTAGAAAGACTCATCTCAAATGTCACATATGTTATATATTTATGTGCCCAAAGGACGAACAATAGTTACTCTCAAAAAATATTCGTGTGACTATAAGGTATTTACGGTCATTGATAATGACGAATCCAACAAAACTTGTGCCTAATTTGTCACACATATTCGGGGTTTTGGTCACTCTTTTTCGATGGAAAAGGCCACGAACTCAACAATGTGACCGTATGCCACCTACGGTGGCGGGACCTTTGGTGACACACGACGAAAAAAACGTGTGTGACTATATGCATATCGTCACACATTTTGGGCGTGACCGATACAACTTTTTGTACCAGTGGGGGGACAGCTACCAAAAGTATGTATTTCAACATGTTTCTATTTATTCATTTTTTTTAAATAATGTACCGCGTTTTATATATACGTATAGGAACCTGTTATCAATGTCGGACCTAAGAAAACGGCTAAGTCACGACGCAACGGGTCTCCAGCTTCCCTATCACAGGATAATGTGTCTCCAACAACACAACCACTACCAACAGTATTTATTTCAACATGTTTCTTGTTATTCTTTTGTTTAAATAATTTCTGATATATACATGCAAAAATTCTTTATTTTTTAGACAATCCTGTGCAAACTGTGGCACATAAAGAAAACAAATGTTGTTGCTATGGGTACCATATACAAGACACAAGGAAAACAAATGCTGCATAACCAACCATGCCCAAATGATTGCTACAAAGTCTCAATTGATCAATCGTTAGTGGATGCAGCATGCATACCGGACGTAGGGAATAATGGTTTAAGACAATTCAGAAAAGCTTAGGTGGTTTCTGTGCATGGCCAAAGGATCAAGTTATTCTTGATGAGGATGTACGTATATACATGTGTTTTTTCAACCTACATATATATAATTCTTCATATTTAATTCAATGTTAGATATATACAAGCGTCTTTTGTTTACTATAGGTTACACCACCAACTACGAAACCAAAGGTTAGTGAAAACAATCCTGGACCAAAAGTACCAACGAAGCGAAAACGTTTGGTCTCTAGTGAAACCTTGCAAAAGCAAGTTAAGGCGGGGAAGATTCAAAAGGCTTTAACTTATTCTAGTTGAGAATTTGATTATATGCGACATTAAAATTGTATATATATTTGGTTCAGTTATATACATTCTAGTTTTATTGAATTTAAAATTGCTTTTTGTTTTTAATTCTGCTTTATTTATATACTAGCATTAGTAACTCTGATCCAGCAGTACTAACTTAGTACTAGCAGTACTAACATCATTGGTCACTCTTTCTTTAATTCGATGTGTGACTAAATATTACAAAAGGCCACACAAACATAAAATTAATGTGGCCATTGGATGATCAATAGTCACACAAAATACAAATTTCTTCACTTTAAACAGCATATGGTCACACTTATTAACGCTTTTGGCCACTGTTTGTTAAATTGTATGTGACTAAATATCCAAAACAAACATGGTTTGTGTGACTAAATATTACAAAAGGCCACACAAACATAAAATTCATGTGGCCATTGGATGATCAATAGTCACACAAAATACACATTTGTTCACTTTAAAGAGCATATGGTCACACTTATTAACACTTTTGGCCACTTTGTTTTAAATTGTATGTGACTAACTCCAAAAAAGCAACACCCATTGTGTGACTAAATCATCACAAACGTCACACTTATTGTATATTCATGTGGCCAAAGGACGGGAAATAGTCACACAAAATACACATTTACTAGAAAGACTCATCTCAAATGTCACATATGTTATATATTTATGTGGCCAAAGGACGAACAATAGTTACTCTCAAAAAATATTCGTGTGACTATAAGGTATTTACGGTCACTGATAATGACTAATCCAACAAAACTTGTGCCTAATTTGTCACACATATTCGGGGTTTTGGTCACTCTTTTTCGATGGAAAAGGCCACGAACTCAACAATGTGACCATATGCCACCTACGGTGGCGGGACCTTTGGTGACACACGACGAAAAAAACGTGTGTGACTATATGCATATCGTCACACATTTTGGGCGTGACCGATACAACTTTTTGTACCAGTGGGGGGACGGGGGTTTGGAATGATATTGTGAAGATTGGTGAAGAGATTGACGGGTTGGGGATTGATTTTACTTCTTCTTATGTGGGGAAGTTGGGTGATGGGAGGGACATTAGGTTTTGGTTAGATAGTTTGGTGGATAATAGGAGGCTTTGTGATAGATTTCCTAGACTATACCATTTAGATAGAAAGAAGGAGGTTAGTTTGATGGAAAGAGGGACGTGGGTAAATAATATGTGGGTTTGGGAATGGGATTGGGTTAGAAGTATTAGAGGTAGAGTAAGTAAGAAGTTTGAGGATCTTCTTGGCGTTTTGCAACATGTTTGTATTTCTAACAATTGTAGGGATCGGTGGAGGTGGTCTCTTGTTGAAGACGGTGAGTTCACGGTCAAAGAGTTATCAAGAATGATCGAGGAAAAGATTCTACGTTCGGATAATGGAGGTCAAGAAACGCTTTGGAACAAGTTGGTGCCTAAGAAAGTAAACATATTCGTGTGGAGAGCTCTAAGAGGAAGACTTCCGGTTCGTGTGGAGCTTGATAGAAGAGGCGTTGACTTGGACTCGATTCTTTGCCCAAGTTGTACCAATATTGTGGAAACGTGTGCGCATAGCTTGATCACTTGTGATTTAGCTATGAGCGTTTGGGTTAAGGTATTTAATTGGTGGAAGGTTGGGTGTGTTAATGCTTTCTCTATTGATGAATTCTTTTCATCAAATGGAAACGTTAATGTACCTAGCTATTTCTCTAGTGTTTGGCAAGCGGTTATTTGGACTACCGGGTACTACATATGGAAAGAAAGAAATGCTCGTATGTTCGGTAACAAGATCTCAAGTACTAACAAAATTGTTCAAGATATTCAACTAAAAAGCCTTGAGTGAGATTGTGCGAAGATCAAAAAAATATAAAGAGATAGATTGGCAACAATGATTATGGGACCCCACAAATAGTTGTCGACGGTAAGTATTGGTTTCTGCTTCTGGGATAATGCTTCTGGTGCAATTGCTGTATGTGAGACCTGACAGTATAAGTTCAAGTAAATGTCATTTCGTCTGCAAGTAAAATACTGAGTCTGCTGCTTTTGTTATTCTATTATTGGTATGGCTACAAGAGTGGATAAATTCTTGGATGCAAGATCAATGGTAAATATCTCCTCTGCAAGCGTTAGTTCAAGAAATTATTAAAGATATGCAAGTGGCATGGCAAGTGTACATTATGGCTGTTAAGTGCAACATGTGGGTATGGTTTCATAGGAGTGTTATTTCTTGTGAACCTTTTACCCATACGTCAGTTATGGTATTAGAGGCTTTTTGCTTTGTGTTGGTCCAGTTTCCAGCGTATCTGTGTGCGTCAGGCAATTTAGAATTTTTAGGTAGTGTTTGGTTATTTTGAGGACAGTTTCTTATGTTAGTTTTCTTCTTTTGGGTCCTTTCCTCCTCTTAATTTGCTTGATTAATTTGGTTAGGATGCCATTTCTTTGTATTCTCATTTTTTTGTGGGTTTTATTATAATTGTTGCCTTTCAAAAAAAATAACCCCCTATAAGTGTTATTGGCGATGTACTTTGATATGCTAGTCTTAACGATGGTTATAGAAAAATCACACACTATAATATGGAACGCTATATTATATTCACTTCAGAACCATACCTTTACTTATCAACCACATCACCTCAAATCAAAATCCCAACCTTTTGGGTTGGATCAAGCCTGCCACTTTTGTCAAATTGACACTCCACGAACATTTTTCTAGAACCAAAAATTTTTCGAACGGGACGCTCATATAAACATGTGATATTCTGGTGACCTTAAGAACCACCAAAACCCAAACCCAAACACTTGACCGGTGCACGGCAAACTGTTGGCTAGTTATTGCTCAAGTTTTCTCCCTCTACCAAACTTAAAAACACTCGTTATGATTCGAGTTATGATTTCGAACCGACAATAGTACCAGAACACGTCATCTAAATATACATTCGGAAATTACATAAAAAGTAGCAAGAAAGATTGAATTTGTAAAGAACACGGGACAAAATAGACAAGAAAACGTCATATTGAATATTGGAAGCCTGTAACATTACAAACTAGTACCCATATATGTGATTGTAAACACTATAAATTTATCACACGCATACAAACCTTCTTTATATATAGTCAGCAGCTTTATGAAGCCAATACTTTATCTGCCTCTTCGGAACTTCCATACTAATACCCATAGGTTGCTTAGAATATGAACATTGCCAAATAACATACATTATCATCAAAAACAAGAAAAGGAGAACCAGACATGCGGGATGGAACACGGACACCGTATTGGCATACCCCGCCATTACACTTACCACACAACCTGGTTTCTGATCTGATGGTTGGTTTTGAACACAATCAGAAGATTGCTTTTCATGTTTTTGACCCTCTTGTTGTCTTGGTTTGATTCTTCTGACTGCTGCCCCTTGTGCGGACAGGGATTCTTGTGGCTGCAGGCACGTTGACCCGCTGGGGAGCCCATGGAATGTAAGAGAGTGTGAGGCTGATTCATCAAGTGTTATTATATCATCATTAATTATATCTGCAAAACAGTCATCCTCATTTTCACAGTCCTGCAGAAAAACCACGAATTTATTAGAATATTTATACCGCTGAATAACTACAAGAGGCACATAAGAATATAAGTGTCCCAAAGTCTAATCTTGGTGCATATAAGCTTCTTGTTTGTTTCTATTTGTGATCATAATTGAGCCCCTATTCACGTGCAAATATTAAAACTGGAAAGAAGTGTTTGAAGTCAACTTCACCCGACCAGCCTATTTCGACCCCTAACTCGTTTCAGCCCATACAAAAAGAGTTACTGGTTTTAACCCGGACCCATTTGCCCTGTTACCTTACCCACCCACATATCTTTCCACCTCTACACTACACGTACTGTTCTATCTGTATCTCTGCTCAGGTTGATGACAAAAATTTAACCTTGTATGGATTCGAAGAACCATGTGTCGATTCATGTCGGATGAGTTGTCTATCAGAGTCGGACTCTGATTCAATTTGTTCAACTGAGTGAGACATGTAGCTGCTTGCAGAATCCTTTGAGCATGACTTCAAAGGATTACCCTCATCAGACCCGCCCCTCTGAATATTTGCATTCTCATTTGCACCCGAGTAGTGATCATTATCTGTAGTTGACAAATTTCTGAGATCATTAGAACTTTTTGAAGATTCAGTTAACCGAAAATCGCCATTTCTTCTAAGCCGACAAACCACCAAGGATTCCTGCATAAACAGAGTCAAAATATTCAGTAACCATATCATTATTTTTTTGTAATGCAAGCAACATCTTATAAAATTCATAAAAAATCTTATTTATCCAGTGATGGTACTAATCTACCTGTGAGGTGTCACTCATACAATATTCATGCATGATCCATTCTGTCCTTTCCCCTCTGGGGGCACGGCCAGTGTGGAAAACCAGGGTCCTCTTTGTCCCAATTGCAACACCACCTGCTTTCACGTTCCGTTCTTTTCCAGTGGCTTTCCAATATCCCGATTGGGTTGCCCTTTTACTTTGTGAGCCGTTTGGGTACTTCTTTCCTCGGGTCGAAAAAAAGAACCATTCATTCTCCGATTGGATGATTGAAAGAGCTAGTGACACAAAGTTACCATCAAATTTAATTTGCCACTCGGTGACCATATATATAATTAGAAATTAACCGCTAAACTATTAAATAAGAAAAACATACATTTTTAGCATTAGTTCCAATTGACGACCGATATGTGTTTGACACTGCATTTTCAAACATATGCAATGTTGTGTAAAGGCGTAATTTGTAAAGCATGGTATATGTGTGGCTAATGTGTACTTGGGGTAGCTTCATAACGGCCCACACAAAATTATTTGCAAGAGGTCTGTATACTATACATATGCAGATACTAGGAACAACTTAGTAATTAGTATAGCTTTTTCTTAATTACCTTATCACTAATACAACTCGAATGCAAAATTTTAACTAGTGACTATCCAAATGTACACTCAGGAGGAACATTAGCAGTATAAGACATTGTTACTTATGATACAAATTTGCTCCTTCTAAAGAAATTAGAAAAACAGCATTTGAAGGTAGTCCAAATTGCAGTTGCAAGAAAGGTACTAAGAATATGTATCATATAGGAGATGCAATACAAGGTTTATTGTAACTTCTTAAACATGCTAAAACCCAAAACTGGTTTTTCTTCCTATCCAAGCAATTATATTCATCAAAAATAAACAAATCCCCACACATATTTAATTATTTAATTGAATATTGGTTTAACATACATAACACTACATTCTGGTATAATCAACATACTTGGGTGGTGTTTGGAAACTATGGTATGGGTTTGTTAGCCGATGTAGTGGCCAGTGGGACTAAAAATCATATTTCTTTAAACTAATAACAGCTTCCGTGCAAAAATATTTCTAGGTTTGACTATATGATTCCGATTTAAGAACTCATACCCTCAAACCAGACACCGCGCCATTNAGTAGCGAACTTTTTTTTTTCCTCGTTGGTGTACTGAACTTGCATTTTATTGCCAAAAGTACGTACTTTGGACGTTTTTGCCCCTCAAGTTATTAAAAAGTCGGGGGCAAAAATGTCATAAAAAGGTGAGAAAAAGTAAAAAAAGTACGTATTTTTGGCAATAAAATGCAAGTTCAGTACACCAACGAGGAAAAAAAAAGTTCGCTACTCAAAACAGCTTTTTTTGACAAGTATGATGCTTTATTACGGTATTAGCCCTAGATAAAATTAATTTACTAACAAACTGATATCCATTTAAACAAACATAAAATTTTATTAGAGGGAACTAGCTTGCACATAAGAAAAAATGTATACAATTTTATAACATTTATAAAAAATTACTCTATTCGTCTCAAAATGACCCTTAGTTCCTAAAACGCAATTAGTACACGATAAGAATTATCTTCTAGGATTATTTGTGTTTGGTTATGATTTAATAGCGGACAAGCAAGATTATATCATACTGTGGACGGGGTTACTCATTTATAATGTTAAAACCATATTAAAATTTCTATCAAGTAAAAAATATATTATCAATTTGAAGTAAGCAATTCCAAGTACTTGAAAGTTGAAATATTCATAGATATAAGATCATTTGAGGACCAAACTTTTTTTACATACCAAGGGACTAATCTCCACCATACATCTTCCCTCCATCTTTATTTGATCTAATGGATGAGATTAATCCCAACAATTTAAAAAACCCACTTTCATCCTTTTTTTTCAAATATTAATATCTTTCAAACCGTTAATCGTTAAGCGAAAAAAAATATACCATTGCGACAAGCATTTAATTATCTTTCTTTCTATAGACGGGCACTTTGATATATTTTCGACAAAAATTTTTTTTTTTCGTTTTTTTCACGTTTTTTTTCGTGGCCGAGAAAATCATATATGATATATCATATATGATATTACATATCATATATGATATATCATATATGATATGATATATCATATATGATATGTAATATTATATATGATATATCATATATGATATATCATATATGATATGTAATATCATATATGATA
>LBNU01035401.1:18791-45795 GCA_014162995.1 Artemisia annua
TAATAAATCACTTGGAGAAGGAAGGTGGAAAACGGAACCCTGACACCGGAGAACTCTAGGTACGCCTCATATATACCGATGGCATTCCTGGGCAGGCGATTCATCGTCATACCGGGGGGAGGCACCCGTGGGTTCAAATCCGAAGGAATACCATAGGTCCGGGCAATCGTTTCAACTTGTCCCTCCGTAAGAACGGAGGTTATGGTATGCATGTCGAACTTAGGGATAACATCGGATGAGGCCGAACCGGAAGCGACCTCTTCTTAGGACGCAGAAGACATGATGGTCGGATGGAAGGAATGGCAACCCAACAATGAAGAATACAAAGAAAGTCGGAAGGACGCACCTGATTTGATGACGGATGAACGATTGCCGAAGGTGTAGAGAGATGTAAAAGGTAAAACTGTAAAACTGTGAGAAAAACCCTTTATATAGGAATGCACCGTGAACAGTGAAACGTCGCGTCGTGTCAGGAAGGTTAATCACAGCCTTCCACGCACACGCTCCTCGACACGTGGCGACATCTCGTGTATCACGCTAAACAAGGCTGACTCACCGAAGATAATGGGCTTGGGCCTGCTTGGGGTTTGATAGCCCAACCCAATGACCTTCGGCCCGAATGATTATAATACTCTGAGAAAATGGGCTATTGATGCGCGTGGATTGCAACACGCACTACGTTTTACCACTCGAGGGATCTCGAGAAGCTTGCAATCCCCACCAGGCAGTGTACCTGACCGATGTAGTATAGTGTAGTGGCAAGTACCGGGGGATTGATCGTTCTCTCGCAGGGAATAGTGTTCGTTAGGCTAAAGGCTACTCTAATCTAGGTCTAAGGGTGGAGGAAGATTCTTTTTGTATTTTTATATTTTATGAAAGCAAGTAAAATCTCTGGTTTTGGAGGAGAGGGCGGAATTAGTTGCTAGTCAACTAACCCAAGTTATCTACTTTTAATCTACTTATATTTTTGTATTTTTTTGGTTTTGAGAAAATCAGTGGTGGAGAGTAGTGTTTACTTAGATTTCATTACTCCCTAACTATCTTTTACCATGTAATTAGTATGTTGAGTTTGCGTGGATGACGGGTGTATTCCTAACAAGTCGTAGGGAGTGCGTTCAATTCCCTAACTCTATAAGTTCCTACCTCACTCTATGACGATACGTCAAGCATCCTATCATGAGCTCACCGATAGCAACCTATGCATGAAATACTACCTTAAAATCGATAACGCACATACGATTCACGTTTCTAAAGACGTTCAAGCTTGTTACCGTATAGGAGATTAGCCAGTTTTCTCTAGTCTAACGTAGATGAAACATTCACCCAAACACAATCACAACATACACATCACATGATAATCAATAGTTAGGTTTCATTAGATCTAAGCAAACACAAGGTAAATTAGCCTAGCATGTTGAAAGAAAGACAAGCACAAGCATATATCACACAACGCATAGACATATCGTATGAATAAAGACTTATCTTGGATTAAACATGCAAGTTAGAGGGGTTAGGATACCCTCTAAGGTCTGTAATACACGTACTAGGGTTTAACCCTAAAGTTCTCCACTCCAAAATTCCTCCAAAGTTCGTCCTTAATAAAGAAAAAACGTTCTATATATATAGAAAACGCGGGCTGACGGCGTCAGCCCAATAGGTGACGTCGTCAGCTCAGCGATTAGGGTTTCCTGACGGCCTTGGTTGACGTGGTCATAATTGCTGGTTCCAGATCTGACGGCCTTGGTTGACGGCGTCACCATTTTGCACTACAAACTCTCTGGCCCGTCACGAGTATTTTCCAATCCTTGACTTCACTTACTCCTGACGTCGTCACCTTGTAGAGTATGACGGCGTCACCTTCTGTGATCTTTAGGGTCTTTTGAGATTTTGTTGTTTTCCGCACTTTTTCACTCCGAAAACGCCCGAAAATGCTTCTTTTGTGATTTTCCCTTCAAAAGTACCTAAAATGAGAAAAGAAACGACTTTGGGTGAAATCCAAACAAAAAACATACGAATTAGGACTCAAACCGACCCCTAAAAACGTAACATTTTTCGTCTCATCAGCTATACCCCTGACGGAGCAACAACATGTTGGAAGGTATCGTTCCCTCCGGAGCAGTCGAGTGCCACGTCATAACTTGAGAAGTTATAACATGACACTGGGGGGACATGATTGTGTATATAGCCAGACGATTCTCCAATGGTCCGGACGGATCATGTCCGGACGGATATGACCGGACGGCCCAGACAATGCGCCGCTTTCAACCCTGATTTCACGGGTCTATGTCTACCACGTGGAAGCCTACGCCGACATCCTAGTATAGGGGAAAAATAGCGCGCCGCACCCTACATGTCAGGAACAGTGACCTACTTGTACCACGCACTGTTCCGAACAGTAATCAGGTACAGTTTGAGGTAGTATAAATACTTCTCATTTACTCACTTATATGATTAGCATTTACTGCACATTTACACACACACATTTATTCCTACCAACCCTATACTTACTCTCACGCCGGAGCTTGGTCCTGGGATAAACACCCGGGGCGAGGCTAACGCGTTTATTGTGATCGCAGGTTCCAACCTTGACGAGTCATCATCCGAAGGACTTCACAAAGGCCTTCGTCAGGTGACAATATTTTACTCAAACAGGCGTTATGGTGTTGGAAATAGTTAGTGGGAAGAAAAACAGAGGATTCTGTCATGAAGATCACAGTGACAACCTTCTTGGGCATGTATGTTAACTGATAAACATGTAATTTTTTTAAGCAATACCCTTTGCAGACACTTATTACTGTGTTGTATATATACTTCAGGCATGGAGACTATACAAAGAAAACAGGTCCATTGAACTCATGAGTCCATCTTTACATGATTCATGCATCATCCCTGAAGTACTGAGATCAATACATGTCGGTCTACTATGTGTGCAACATAATGCACAGGATAGACCAACTATGCTGTCGGTGGTTCTGATGCTTGTGAGTGAAGGTGCGTTACCTCAACCTAAACAGCCTGCTTTTTTCACTGGAGGGAGCCAAAGCGAAGTTGTGTCATCAGCTGAAGAATACACAATAACACAAATGTATGCTCGATAGCAAGCATATGATTTGTCCCAGTGATTTGTACATTGATGGTTTGGAGTCAAGTCCCACTTAGGCGCAGGGAATTGTTGTTAAATTTACATTTATACTTACTAACATATATTTTTTAGTTGATTGAAACCGAAAGTATGCAACCTAAATTGTTTTGGTAATGTTAGTTCAGCACTTAGTGTCCTTTATACAGATTAAAAGTATAAAACTTCAAAGAGTATTGTATTATTGTAATTGTAATTGTGTGCACAATATGCTATATGTTCTATGTCAACAATCGGATGAGTCGTTTGGAACTCTTTCTAAATTGACAAACTTAAATTTAGTCACTTTAATTCAGGTTTTATTGAAGTGTTTGGTCTTAGAATGCTATTGATGATTTATATCTATACTACATATAAAGGAAAAAGAGTCAAAGTGGAAAAGTGAAAAGTCAATATTGTTGAAATGTTGAAATGTTGAAATCTTATTAAAGGAAATTATGAATGTAATTAATATTATTATTAAAACACCCCATTACTTAAAAGTACAATGATTTATTCACATTGTACAACCAAATTAAATACAACCAATTAAAACACAAACCGGGTTGACCCGGGACGCTTCAAACCCGACGGGTTGAGCCGGTTTAATTTGACCCATTTTCGACCCAACCTAGAAAGTTGACCCGATTTAAATCGACCTATTTTTCAACCGGAACGGTTCAACCGGTTGAACCACCCGGGTCGAACCGGGTTTCAAAACATTATCCATTACTTAAAAGTACAATAATTTATTCACATTGTACAGCCAATTAAAAACATATCTATCAAATTAAATACAATCAATTAAAACAAAAACCGGGTTGACCCGGGACACTTCAAACCCGGACGGGTTGAACCAGTTTAATTTGAACCGTTTTCGACCCAACCTAGCAAGTTGACCCGGTTTAAATCGATCCATTTTTTGCTTGGAACGGTTCAACCGGTTGAACCACCCGGGTTGAACCAGGTTTCAAAACATTATGTTAAATTTCCAAATCTTCAAACTTTTATTGTTTTTCGTTTATAACCTATAAACTTTTTTATCAATAAACTATGTGTCGCTATAAAATCCCGTTGCTATGCACGGGTACTCGTCTAGTTAATTCATTAAAGCTCACTAGGTCCTGATATATAACTCACTACGTAAGAACTTTATATTTCTATAACGAGCACAAAAATGTGTTTATAATTTTAGTTGCAGCTCGTGTGTGAGCTTTTAGATTCTAGATATTTTGTTTACGATCCGTTTCACAATCTGTTACCTTTCTTAGAGTTCAACGGAAATTAACGTATAATGGGTTTATATATTTACTAAATATGGAGTATATGATGAGTTTGAGAGACGGATACTACAATGATCGATATGCTCAAATTTTAGGGTTATAATAAGTAGTGTGGCACATTTGTATTGTTTTTTAGAAGCACAAGGTGTGCTAAATATTTTAGAACGACAACATCTTCAGTTTACATAGCAACATGTGTTCTAATGAGGTACAATAGCACAATATGATACTAATACCCAACACGATTTACCTTTGCCAAACACGTCTTGACCATTACCCGACCCATTAATTCTATTACTTCTTTTGCCAACAAATCATGGTTCGTTTGTAATTCACTCATCTTCTGTTTCTTATTGGAATTAAGGGTTTATAGATTTGCATTTTGTTGTCATTATCCTTACTGTTGAGATACTCTACTACAAATAACTGTTCATTCTTCATAGCTGCAAATCTAATCACGTATGTTTATTTTCTATTTTGGATTCAAATGATTATATTGATGTGCTTTAGAGAGTGCATAATGGATAAACTAAAAGAGTAAGGTGCTGTTTGTTTATTAAGAGGGTCTGAATCTGAATCTGAATCTGATTCGCACATCTGAATCTGAATCTGAGGCGTAAATGTCTGAATCTGAATAAAATAATATTGTTTGTTTTATTGTAAAAAAAATATCTGAATATGATGCAATTTTATTCTTGCGACACATAAACATTAAAAGACATTAACAGGCAACTAGACATCCCCTACACATCTTGTTGGTTAAGAGGTTTGAGCCTCTAACTGCCTCTGAACGAGAAGAAAAAAACAAACGCACTTAATGACCCAAATGTCTGACCGCATCTGAACGAGTCAAATTAAGAGCCTGTTAAGAGGCACTTTTTAAAAAACAAACACCACCTAAACGTAATAATTGGTCATATATTTTTAACTAATCTGTTTAACATATTTGTTATTTATAACCGATAAAAGAAAGTGGGTCAACAAAAACCATTTTTACCCATCTCAAAAGGTTATCCTTCTTGGGCCATTATATTTTCTGACTAGGAGCTTGCACTCCTCATCATTAACATGTTTACTTACTTTGATACTTGTCTAGATATACAAATCATGAAGACTCTCTAATGATAAGTATCCATTTGCCATATTTTCAAGACTACTGCATGTAAGTATGTAAGTACATCTGATGAGAAGAATACTCATCAAGTGAAGAAGTAGACGCTCGGCTCGCGCACATAGTAGTCTTATTTCTTTATAGCGCATAGTATTGAGATTTTGATGTGTATGCTTATAGCCATGTCACATTGCCTTTACTTTTGAATGTGGTCCTGATGATGGTAATGCCTTTTTCGATTGTGCCGCCTTACTGTCTTGGGTTGGATCCATCATTATATATTGTATTTTTTTTAATCCAGCCATTTTAATTGTTTAACCTTTTATTGTTCAGCCAAAGATCCATGAAGATATGATAATCTTATAATCGTTTCTGTTGTTTGAGTGTATGTTAAATAGATCTACTGTATTTTGTACTACTTTTTAAACGAACATTCGACTTAGCACTTTTCAACATAACATTTCTATATGAAGCCCGCAAAATTCGCGGATCTATAGTCTAGTTGAGGTATAAGTCAAAAGCATGAATTAAAAGTTAGAAGTAATTAGTATAATTTAAGATATTGTGTTTGAATGTCTTTTTTTTCCAAAAAAAAAAAAAAAAAAAAAAAAAAAAAAAAAAAATTAAAATTAAATACTTTTAGATACATTTTGCAATATAAAAAATATGGTATTGTTAGGAAAAGAGTCTTTTACTCCATAGCGAAAAGTCTTTCAATGACTTATTTGGAAAGAAAAAAAAAATCAGTGATCAAGCTGTCATGTGAGATGCGATTAGAAGTCAAGCGAAACCCTAACTGTAGAAACTAGAAGGGATCCGAGTTCCTGAAGTAAGTTGATACCAAGAAACCAGTCTTGTCAATAAAAATCACAAACCAACATAGGTCATATCACCCACAAACTTGTACAATGTAAAGAACAAGGCTGACAATCACTAATGGCTGAATTGGCTACTAGCGATACAATAACTTATAGTTAATACGACGAAAGATGTACATTTTCTTTGGATTTGACCATTTTGGCCACAGAATACATGCTGCAGTTAAATAAAAATATTTTAACTTATTCTTTATCCACAAAAACAATGATAATAATCCAGAGCAAAACAAGGACACACCATGACACTTTCCAACTCTCAGAACAAGAATATACATTTTGTCTCCAAGTGCAACCGGCAATCACACAAACAAAGATTTTTAGAGTTTTGGGCATGATGGTAACTCAGCCGCCATATTCGAACGGGGTGAATTTTACCACAGGGATGTCCCTATTCAATTGAGATTGGTGCCAAGAGTTGATAAGTAACTTCACTGTTCCATTCAGCATTTCAGCACAACCTTATCAAATAGATGCTTCTTCGCTGGAGCACAAACTTTGGGCCGGTCGCTAAGAGTATATCAGAAACCTGTATAATGTTCCAGTTTTAGTAAATGCTGAGAATAGGCAAATAAGTCATAGTATTATTTTTTGGGATTCTGATGTACAAATATGTCAAAGAATCTCTTGGGATTATCCAACTATGCGAGGAAGTATTAAATGATACGATTCGAATGCAACAGTCTTGTGGAACATTAAATTTGTCAGCCTTCCGCACTTTCCGATTAAAAGAAAAATGATCCCGATCACTCAATATATGTGGCATAACTATATAAGGGTTTCCCATCATCATTTCACATAAAGATAAATTTACACACACGCAAAGTATGTATCATCGTCTTTCTAATTGACTTGAACCATAACATTTTCACTTTGACCATCACATTATCTAAACAAGCTTGACTACAACTAGCAAACTTAATGGCATGTCCAAATAAAAAAGATTTAACTGTAAAAGCAAATTTGTATGCAAAAGCATTAACCAACTAATATACTAACCTCTTAGGGATACACTCAGCTTGATCAATAAATTCTTGAATATCTAAGCACTGGGAAGACCTCTAACATCAGCGAATGTTTTCCTTCGTTCTTTTTCAATCTTGATTGCAAAAAAAAGATGATACATAAGAAACTATAGTTCACATGTTAATCATATAGAGGAGTTACGGAGTTAAACTCTTTATTTTAATACCTGAGATTCCAACTCAGTTATTCTTTGTAAAGCTCTTTGTTCTATACATGCACGTTTTTTGTATTCTTCTTCAAGCAATCCAGTTAACTGATATCTTAACTCCGCCATTTCCTGAGCTAAATCTTCAGCTTCTTCATTTGCCTTGAACTTTTCGTCTCTTAGTTGCTCCTGCCAACAATTTGAGATCATATTTGAGTAATGATTCTGTCTTTTTGATATTTCATATCACTTAAATGTAACATACCTTTAACTGGTTCACAAGAAGTTCATATTCTTGTACTTGACATGATAATTTCTTCATTTTGTTTTCTGGATCCGCATGACTTTCTAATAATTTAAGCTTCTTCCTCAATTCCTTATTTTCCTCAACTAAGCGAGTAACATTTTGAGCATCTTTTATTTGAATCCTGTAGTTTTTAGTCATTTCCTGCATCTTACGATGACCTTGAGCAACTTCTTCCTGGATTTTATTAGCTTCGATAAAACTTTGTTCCATGGCCATCAAATCAAGCTTCATGCTTTCTATGTCACATTGGAAATCTAAAGCGATATTTGAAATGGACTCTTCTAGTTTCTCTATACATAACATTGAATTATGCAACTCATGTTCTTTGTTCTCTAATTTATCCATCAAATTCAACCTCTCAGAATTGCTAGCCTTCAACTCTTGTTCCAAATTTCTCACAATTCTATCCAAATCTTCCTTCGCACGGAGTTTCGACTCTAGATTGTGAATATAACCGGTCATATTGTTTATCTCCGTATCCTTTGTGTTCAGCTGGTCCTGCAGGTAATCTGTGAAGAGTATTGCAATAAGTCAAGCCTACACACAAATCTGCCCTGTGAGCATAGTGCACCTTACTTGTATTCAATATTCAACAAAATTTCAACCAAAGTTGGTCATTTGTAAAACGTTTCATAGTGAATTTGAACTGAAAAACAGTAACACTACCTATTTCTTGCGAGCAGTTACTCAGCTCTCTTTCCAAATCTTGGATACGCTTCTTGTCATTAGTCCGGGTTTCAGATACTGCTTTTGCATGAGATTCCAGGCTCTGTATCAAGTAAACTTCCGGATCAAAACTATTGCACATATCACATCCAATCGTAAATTCACTTTCCTTAAGAGCGGCATTACATAATTACACTGAATACATGAAGATGTTTACTCTACATACAGATAATTGAACAAAAAGGCACTGAAGAAAGAATATGCATTATGAACCACATATAATAGCGTTTGGGAAGTAATAAATGAAGAAACGTGATAACTTACCCGATAGAGTTCAATGCTCGATTCTTTCAGCAAGTCCTTTTCTATCCTCAACTACAACCAGAAACGATAGTAAAAAACTTGTAAGTGCCAGAGTACATGGATGTTGATCTTAAAACTGAACACAACAAAAAACATAACAGTTATTTTATCAGCAAGATTTTGGCATATCATTCTAGATTTCATATACTTCTGTTCCCTAAACAACGTCCGTATCTGCAAGCAATATGTAAAACCACTGAAATTTATCATAGGGGCGACATGTGTAGGCCTTTTCTTGATATGGGGAAGTGATTTAACTTGTTTCCATCTATTGACGCTCTATTTTATACGCACATTGTCCGAAAAGAATCTAAGATTTATTCAGGGTATTTACTAACTTATCTTTCTAAATGCATCATCCATTCACCTCGCATACATAATTGTATATACAACTCTAAGAACATCAGAATGATGGTCCCATAATCTAAAAAATCTCAAATCTATCACATTTACATTGTTGATACAACAAAAGGCATTTCATCTCAAACTAATTAGGTTAGTTTTTAGACGATGCAAACCCATAGCAAATACAGTTTGATCAACGATAATACAGAGTCAGATTTAACAGACTGAAAGCTTCAAAAGCTGTCATTAAGTGATGTGAAATCGCTATCTTATACTTAATATACGCTGACGCGATTATTAACATACTTGGTGTGTTCACCTTCTTCCTTTTCCACCATGTTTTGTTTTATCGATATCTAATTACCTATTTACTTATACAACATAGCTCAACGAGGCAAAAACGAAATCCCATTCCAAAAACATTTCACTTGCCTTGATCAACCACTTGCGCATATCTATAACATTAAATTGGGGCGAATAACAAAATAAAAAGACCAATCCTATATTAGCATAATATATATATATATATATATATATATATATATATATATATATATATATATATATATATATATATATATATATATATATATATATATATATATATTATNTAATTAGATTCAAGCACAACACTTTTTGCAAAGCATCTAATAAAAAGACAAGATTAAGAAAGAGGGGAAACCTTATTTTTTCTGGGTGTTTTGATTTATACGATGAATTTGCGAGGATTGGGATTTCGTAGGTTGTTGTTTGTGTGTTTAGGTCGAGATTTCAGTTTGAATAAAAGATGGGGTTGCTTTTGTTAGAAAAACATTTCTTGTTCCTTCCAACCTGGATTTTACATCGTTTTATCCACGTTTTTTCTTTTTTTAAAAAATAAAAATAAATAAATAAATAAATAAATAAATAAATTTAAAAAATTAAAAAATGCTCCCCCCATCCCAAAACATTTTGTTCAAGGACAAAAAAACAAACAACATAAAAAAAATCATTATTACAATTTGTTTTCTACTTTTTACGTAATACTGTAATAGTTTAGTTTAATGGTAAGGGTGTTTGGGCCCGAGTCAATAGACCCGGGTTCAAACATATTCCTTGGCACTAAAGACCATTTGATACCATCCCCACCGCAAATGCTCAGATTGACTTGTCAGCGAGGGGCCTCTTGTAGAAAATGGTCAGGGTTCATATCCCACCAGTGAGGGGCCTCTTGTAGAAAATGGCCAGGGTTCATATCCCACCTCCTGATAAGTACAGTCACTGGGACAGGTGCTCATTGCCTGGGGCGGGACCAGGGTGATCCCACCGATATTCACCTTTTTGTAGTTTCACCCTTAACTTTAACATTTGTATAATAACCTTTCTTTTTTTTTTTTTTTTTTTGGTCAAATGGTGAATGATTAATAACCAGTCTGGATTGAAACAGACTTCATCCAGTAAGATACAAATGAACATACAATACAAACTATTCTATCGAATATCTGATAAAGCTAATCAATATCTGACATACTAGTCCATATATCAGACAACTCAGTCTTCATTCCAGTTATGTAACCTTAACTTTAACATTTGTATAATAACCTTAAGTGAGGGTAACAAGGTAAACTCGAACTAAATTCTCTATTTATTATTAGAAGTGGACAACTAATTTGGAACAATCAAAAAAGAGAATATAGACAATAAATTAAAGACGGGAGGAGTACAATGTATCATTATCGTTATTTTAAGTTAAATAAAAGAAAAAAAAAAATACAGGAGGACAAAAGTGTTTGAGAAAATTAAAGAGCAAATTGCAAAAATTTGTCTTTGTAGCATGTCAAAAGAGAAAGGAGATAAAGTGTATTTTATTCATTTCAGTTGTTAAATTAAAAACTAAAATTTAACCAAAACTTTTCTCACAAAGCAAATACAAATCACATGGACGGTTTTTACTCAAAATTAAGTTAGATAAATAACCTTTATTCAAAATACAAGTCACTAATATATGTTTAATACGTTATTGACAGTCTTATACGATGTTTTTATGAATTTCTTCCTTAAAAAAAAAAAAAAAAAAAAAAAAAAAAAAATCTATTGAACTTTTAGTCAAATTAAGCCCATGATTCAAAAAGTAAAACAATTAAACTTTTAGCTACTTTTTATATATTTGGGTTAGTGAGAAACTAATAAGAACATGGGATTAGAAATGAAACTTATAGATTTTGTTGGGCTCAATAAACAAAACATATAATGTGCTGAGCCCACTAACTTAAACTCAAGCCCAAATACCAATTGCCAATGCCCTCTAGTCCTCTACTTTCAAGGTTTCACTTTTCAAATTTAATTTCCTTCTTCACTTCATCGCGTGTAATTGCTTTTGTATGAAGTGAACATTTATTTCATTATATTATAAGTTTATATTAAAACCCGTGCAAACGGCGCCGTTTCTCACCTGGGTTTCCCGCCAAAATTTTTGGGCTACCACTAATCCACCACATAAAGCCCACAAAAACTGCCAGATCCAAATCTCGATTGTTTTTGTTATACCTAATATGATAGATGCATTTCCTAGACTCTTCCAGAACACACACACATACACTGGTTTGGTTTTGGCGGTATGATGCGTGGGGTTGATGCCGTTTGACGTGTACCGGTTTGTAGTTGCAGCCAACGTGGTCGTTTGACGCCCTAAATCTGCAAACCCACTTCAAATAACGGGTAAATTAAAAAAATTGATTTATGGGTTTTTGTTTTTTATTAGATTATTGGGGTTGATGCCGTTTGACGTGTACCGGTTTGTAGTTGCAGCCAACGTGGTCGTTTGACGCCCTAAATCTGCAAACCCACTTCAAATAACGGGTAAATTAAAAAAATTGATTTATGGGTTTTTGTTTTTTATTAGATTATTGTGGTTCTATGATATTTAACTGTATTTTGCATGATTTGTGATGTGGGTTTATGATATTTTACTGTTTTATGCTGCTATAGTTAAAAAAAATTAGGGATTATGTAGAGCATTTTTGGTCACAGTAATTTCTGGATATTGAAGGATATGACTTACTTTTTGTATGTTTGGATTTAGGGTTTAGGAGGATTTTTTGGGATGAAAGATTATAATTTGATGTTGTTTTTGCAAAAGAAAACGGTTGNTTATTTAAACAAAGTCAAACCATTCATGCAACAAAAATCTATATAAAATATTAAGCAATATTAATATTAACATATAATGAAAAATTATAAGTTTATATTAAAACCCGTGCAAACGGCGCCGTTTCTCACCTGGGTTTCCCGCCAAAATTTTTGGGCTACCACTAATCCACCACATAAAGCCCAAAAAAACTGCCAGATCCAAATCTCGATTGTTTTTGTTATACCTAATATGATAGATGCATTTCCTAGACTCTTCCAGAACACACACACATACACTGGTTTGGTTTTGGCGGTATGATGCGTGGGGTTGATGCCGTTTGACGTGTACCGGTTTTTAGTTGCAGCCAACGTGGTCGTTTGACGCCCTAAATCTGCAAACCCACTTCAAATAACGGGTAAATTAAAAAAATTGATTTATGGGTTTTTGTTTTTTATTAGATTATTGTGGTTCTATGATATTTAACTATATTTTGCATGATTTGTGATGTGGGTTTATGATATTTTACTGTTTTATGCTGCTATAGTTAAAAAAAAATTAGGGATTATGTAGAGCATTTTTGGTCACAGTAATTTCTGGATATTGAAGGATATGACTTACTTTTGTATGTTTGGATTTAGGGTTTAGGAGGATTTTTTGGGATGAAAGATTATAATTTGATGTTGTTTTTGCAAAAGAAAACGGTTGCACACCCAATGTTTGATGAAATGTCCAAGTAAAATTTTTTGTGGCACTTTTAGTTTGTTTTGTTTTTAGTTGGTGATGTAGTTGATTGATTTGAGTTTTGTTGTTTCTGTATGCAGGTGATTATTGGGGCTAACAGTTTGACATGTGACGACAAATTTATACCCGTGAAAGCTTTTCGTGTTATTAGAAAATATGTAATAGTTTGACATTATTTAAGTTGCAGCTTAACATTTACTAATTTCCTGATTTTTGTTATGACTTTAGGCGAGATCATGCAAACAAAACCAGGTTCCCAACATCTTAAATAGAAATGATAGGCTTCTGTGTTTGGTCAGTCGAGATAATATGATCAGTTATTTCTAATCACATATATTCAACCTTGGGATTACCGTATACTAATTTTGTGATTGTTATTGTCATTCTAGGTGTGGTCACACAAACGGCAACAGCCTCAGCACTTTGCATAAAAATAGCAGGTCTGCGCATTCGATTAATCGACGTCATTTGATTACTTATTTTGAAACATTATTCGAGTTGCATAATACCATCTACTAATTTTCTGTTTGTTGGTATCATTTTAGATATGTCCATACAAACAAGTCCAAGTTCCGGCACGTTGGATGAAAATAATAGGCCTCGACATTCAATCAGTCCAGGTGATTTGCTCAGTTATTTCAAATCACATTACTCGAATTTCTACTAATGTCAACTGTTTTTATGACACATGAATGACGATGATATGAATGTCAACTGTTCTGCCCGACCAATTCTGATATGAATACCATCTACTAATGTGTTTTCGAACAGCTTTTATGACACATGAATGACGCTGATATGAACGCCAACTGTTCTGCCCGACCTATTCTGATTTTTTTTTAAAAAAAATTGTTTACAGGGTGACGCTGATATGAATGTCAACTACTGCTATGTAATGTTTATTAAATAGTATTTTGCTACTTATATTGAAAGTATATTTTAGTAGTGACGATGGATTCTTGAGTAATCATGCTACTGCTGAGATTTCTGTTAGTGTTAAACATGCGTCGACCGATTCCCAGCTTGCTGATCATATGAATAATATACCCAAGTATCCGATTACTAAAAGTAAGCTACTTACTTTAAATTCTGATATATGTCATATAGCTGATCATTTATGTATGAATAGCCTTTACCATTCTATAATTTTGGCAGGATAAATGAGCCGGTGCAGAATCAGTCCAATTACTCACATCAAACCAACAGGACCATACAATCATTGGCTACAGGTAACTTAACCAATAGATACAAATACAATTAGGTCGTACCTTTGTGAATATTAAACATCTTTTTTTCGATGAAACAACATATGAAGTGCGGTGAAACTTGCACTAATATGCTTCGAGTTTCTTACTTTCAACAACTTGATTGATTGAAAAATTGTGTTTCCCGCCACATTATTGATTGAAACCCATGAATTCTTTAGTTCCACTCATATATCAGAAATGGCATATGACCTTACTTATTTTATGTGCATGCTTGATGCATCTTAAACGTCCGGCCATCATCTTTATGGACGATTATTTGTCTCATTTAAACAAACAACAGATGACCATCAGAAATGGCATATGAGCTTACTTATTTTCTCACTCTCTTTTAATATTATGGGTGTCACAATGGGGTCCGATCGCCTGGGTAACGGGGTGAAACTGTTTTGCTGGCATAAAGTACCTTTTTCCCCAAAATGTTAAAAATGATAAAATGTTATGTGTAAAATAGATTACAAAAAATGCTTTAGGCGGCTTCTAAGTGTTTCAGTTTTTAGCTATCTATTAATTCCTCCATTAGAAAATATAAAATATTATAGGTGTAAAAAGCAATCTCTACTCAGCGTTATGGCCATTTAGTTGAACCTTCTGACTCTTTATTCTGATTTTAAATATTATTCATGTACAGGTCCTTGAAGGCAGAGCTTATCGTCCGCAACATCCTTCCCAGGTATAATCGATTCATTGCAAAATATATGTGGTACTTCGCGCAGACCCTAACAGTAGTAAAACTTACCTGGCATTTCACATTTTCACTGGCTAATATTGGTCGTCCAAAGTCGTTAGGCACAGGTAAGCCGCTGATTTTCTGAATGTCATTATGATCTTAGGTACGGACATACAAATATGAATAGGTATCAGCACGTTACACAAAAATAATAGGCCTGTGCGTACGGACACTTAAGGTGATTTGATTATTTATTTGGAACCACATTTGTCTGAATTTCAGGCTACCATGTGTTAATTTCTTGGTAGTTGTCTTTTTTACTGCTAACGCCAGGTGGGAGCCGTTACAGAAGGAAGTGGCTGCTACATATGCTGTTTGAGATCGATTACTCTCTTAAAAGAAGGTAATTATTATACTAATTAAGCTTCAAGTGCTAAGTTTTTACATTAGAATAGTCATGGATTACTCTCTAGAGTGTTAACCTTTGATATCGTGTTACTTATTTACCAGGTTGTGGAGCAGGAAGGGAAATGAATAAAGATAGCTCTGATTTTACCAACCTCTACGAATGGGTTAGTTTCTCACACTACGTTTACTGGTAATCCATCCGTGGACAACATACTTATTTTCCATTAACGTTACTAAAGGTTAGGTTGCACCACCTCACTGTATAGAATAACACCAGCAAATCGTCATTGCAACCGCTTTTGGTTTACGAATTTACACTACCTTAATTGTGGTCTAATTAGCCTAATATGAAAAATTATTCAGTTCTATTGTAATAAAGGTGTGTTTTTTACTGGCAAGATGTATTATTGGCGGTTAATCCTACACAATCTACTATAAATTTATTGGGTAACATTGCCAGTCTTCATTTTTTCCCTTATGTATTGTTAAGTTGTCTGATTTTGTGTTTTTTTGTGTTTTTTGTGTTTTTCAGGATAAACTACAATATTTGACTAAATGGTCAGTGGTTCTTTTTCGCGTTTGTATTTGTGAAGTCAGTGGCTGCCAGTAGCGACCCTGATTCATTGTCCAAAAGTGCAGCAAGATGAAATTACCAGGACATTAATTATCAGGTATGTTGCAAGACATACTCTGATATTTGATGAAACAAACAAAAACAATAACAAAATGACTTACCTTTTTTGTTAATGAAGTATTTATCTCTCATAAGTAACTAATGTGCTAAACTGTTTTTGCCCTTTTGCTAGACGTTAACAACTGTTACACTAACCATACGGACACATTTAGAGGATATATCCTTCCTTCTTGCAAATCATAATTTTATAAGTTTAATAAAAAGGCATGGCAGTGAATATTTTACTTGCAACAAAACTAGACCCTTGGTGCTCATACCTTTTGTAAAAAAACATGAGAACCACAACGATTTGTGTTCTACTTTTGTAAACCTGATTAGCTACAGTTTTAATACATATTAGTTTACAATACATTATCTTATCTATACCTTTATAAGAAATGAATGGTAACGTTTTAATAAGAATTCTTTGTTTTGATTCATTCAGGGATGGTAACAAAGTGGCACTACGAAAGTGCTTAAGAGCCAAAAAAACTGCAGAAGCAGCCTCTAAAATCTTGAAGCCTTGGTTGTTTTTTGACCTGTTTAAGAGGTACTTGCAAAGCCAGCTTGGGGTATGCTAATTTCCTATGGTGAAACCATGATCATCGTATATTTAAGATGTTTCTTTGCGTGAAATTTCTTAGTTTAGGACTTCTTTTTTTGTCAGTGTACCTGTACCATGATAGTTATAAAATATAGTTCTTGCAACTTAGTAATAGTCATGTTTCAAGTACCATTGTAGCTACTTTTACCATACCCTGAATTAAGATTGCTTGATCAAAGCTACCACATCATAACAAGTTAGTATTGTTCTGCATTAGTTTAGTAAAGCCCATGAGAAAGATTAATTAGTACAATTCTGGATCAACACTCTATTAAGTAGTTTCCGAGGAGGAGTTGATAGAGAGACACGTTATTTAAATAAGAAATCTTCTTTCCTATAAATATAAGTTGTCTTTGACTTGGAAGGAATTATACCTTACTCCCATGACACTCACCTCTCTCACTGCACATAACAGTTTGCATATCTGTAAATTTAGGATGTATTATCTATTTTTTGCTTAATGATATACTCAGATTCACAACATGGTTTTCTTTCAATATGTGTTTCTTGATATATGCAATGAAGGGCTTCGTGAGCGATATGACGGGGACATTGCTTACAACAGCTAAATATTCTACTTTATTTATGCAAAATTGTCTCGGCCAAAAAACAGGCACGCCAGCAACGCGGCGATCGTCGTCATTCTCGTGTAAAACAAAGTTGGTCTATGTCTCCTTGGCAGAGGCGGACCTAGGTAGTGACTTTGGGGGGCGGTGCCCTCCACGGCTCGCCGAAAAAGTTCAGATTTTAGTGTAAAAAAACATTTTTTAGGACCTTTTTATTAAATTGTACCCCTCCAAAAAATCAAATTGCCCCCCACCTTGAAACCAAAAATGTAAAAACCTTAGTTTTTAGTGTAAAAAAATAAAAAAATTATGACCTTTTTATTAAAATGCATCACGAATTTTATCAAAAATTTTTTTTTGCCCCCCGCCTTAGAAAATCCTGTGTCCGCCACTGCTCCTTGGTGAATTGATCTCACGTAACTAAAACTTAAAGGGTCTAGTTTTGAACCTACTTTTGCAAGCTTTTGAAACTTGGACATTTTGACAGTTTGACTTGAACTTGAACTACTTGAGACATTTCATGACCTTGACTAGTTATACTTTTCATGACCTTGAACTTGAACACTTCGTGAGAATTTTTATGTTCTTGTACTAGTTACAAATATTTTGGATAGTGTGTAAGTCTAGGATAAAATATGAATAGTAATCTTTTTGTAGTTTTGTTAGATTAGATAAGACACAAAGATTTGCCATGATGCACAAAAAAACACAAAGATTTGACATGATGATATATCTATATATTCTGAAGTTTTTAGACTTTCAGGTAACATAAAACAAAGAGTTTTTTGTTTCAAACATTAGCAATAAATGTGTTATAAACTAGGATTGCAGGCACTAAGGTCAAATCGAAAATTTATGGCAACTCTTATGGGTTTTGGCGTTAGGCAAAATAAAAAGAGAGAAATTTACAAAAATATGTATTAAAAGATTTTATGAGATTTTTTTTTTTTCCCCCCAATATATGCAAATTACTATATATAACATTTATCAGGAGCCTAAACCCCCAACACTGTAGCAAACTGTAGAAAATAACACACTGTCTTTGACTTGGAAGGAATTATACCTTACTCCCATGACACTCACCTCTCCCACTGCACATAACAGTTTGCATATCTGTAAATTTAGGATGTATTATCTATTTTTTGCTTAATGATATACTCAGATTCACAACATGGTTTTCTTTCAATATGTGTTTCTTGATATATGCAATGAAGGGCTTCGTGAGCGATATGACGGGGACATTGCTTACAACGGCTAAATATTCTACTTTATTTATGCAAAATTGTCTCGGCCAAAAAACAGGCACGCCAGCAACGCGGCGATCGTCGCCATTCTCGTTTATGTAAAATCTCGTGCGCGCACGAATATTATAATTATATAAGTATTAAAAGTTTAATATAATTTTATAGAAAAATCTTAAATATCACAAAACAATTTATGAATTATTACAATATTTAATTTAAAAATTATTAAAATATTATTTCTCGTTATATCATCTAACTATAAGGGTTCTCAAAGTAGTTAACTTTAACATGATAACGACTTATACGAACTGTTACCATTTTCACGCTCTAAATGGGTGTAATCATACTATTCATGGGACCAAAGTCATCTCAACTCTCAAATTATAAACCGGGTTACATCAAAACGACATACGTGGGTCGTTATTGACTGTAGGACTTTAAGCTGATGCATTGTATTTCTTATCAAATACTATTCATATATGTTTTCAATTATAGGTATTGAATTAGAATCAAATAAAAAATATAATTACGATATGAAGAATTAGAAAAAATCATAGACACAAATTGTACCCACAAAAATAGATGTCTCTCTTAATCATTTCTTTATTTTTATTTGAAATAGGTGGCTAAAATTTCTTCTCACTCTTTACATTTCAATAATTATTCTCGCTAGATCCTTTCCCGGTAAGTGATGGCTTAATCATTGATAGACTTACATATATATTTAACCCACTCATTCACTATGTTTCACTGTTCCCGAATTTAAATATGGAAAAAGAAAATAGTAAATGACGAAAAGAGTGAAAGAAAATAAGAAGTGAGATATATTTTTCTTATTTAATAAATATTAGTTGAACACGAAAATTACTTTGATTAAATGTTATTTTTATTTTTAGTTTTTTTGGGTAAAGATGTTATTTTTAATTTAATGACGTTAAGTATTTTGTTTAAATGTACAAAACAATGCCCCGAAGACCGAAGTCCTTGTTAGACAAACCTTATAATCAAAACCAAATGTTATTAACCTTAACTCAGATCGTGTTCTAACTTTTTTAGAAGAGAAAAACATAAAAAAAAAAACATGTTATAACTATATTACTCTAAAAAACTCACTCATTTAGAGAGAGAGAGAGAGAGAGAGAGAAAAAAAAAAAAAAAAAAAAAAAAAAAAAAAAAAAAAAAAAAAAAAAAAAAAAAAAAAAAAAAAAAAAAAAAAAAAAAAAAAAAAAAAAAAAAAGAGTTTGACACGATTTTTCTTCTTTCACTCTTCTACTGTTTCTATGTAAAAACTCAAAAACACATATATATATATTTTTTCTGTTATCATTTTCACTTCTTTTCTAATCTTTTCATATCAAAACTAAAAACATATATTAGAAACTACACCTTCTAAGAAAGATTTTTTCGATTTTCTGTCTTTATTTCACTCTAGCTTCTTTTGTTGATGTTGTCTTAATTTTTCTTGTATATGCCAAGAACTAAATGCTCATGATTTTTAACACAATAAATCAAAACACACAAATTTAAAATATATATACATCAACAAACCAATTGGAAGTTTGGATCATCGACATGTTCTATAAATGTCAGTCAAGGGATTGGACAATTGAAAATGATTGAAAGAAAGATAATAGAGATAGAAGAATGGTGGGGTACGCGAGGCTCGTGAAATTTTGGTGAACACGTACAAATCTTATCCTAGCTAGTGCTTAACATATGCGTATATTATATAGTACCGTCGGGAATGGAAAATCAACCCACTAATCTTTAGTCTTTGCCTTATACTGTGACCAAGTGATTACTTTTTTAGCCATGTTAACGTGATAAAATAATGTGAAATTATCTTGCTGTATCCTGAAATAGATTGAAATTTGTCGTAAAATATTAGTATGACGGTTTTTATGGTAATAAACATTCGCTTCATGCTTAATTGTTGGACAATTACGACAACAACATGAAGTACGATACGCGGTAACACTAAATCGTAGGTCGTTCGTCGAGCACAAGTAGCAAGCTTCAACACAACATGTTAAAGAACACCAGAGAAACAAGAAAAGAATACACAAGTTTATGGTTATATGCACAAGATATTACCCTCGAACACTTCTTTATTAAAACCAATAAAGCTTACAATTCGAGAAAGAAGAATGTTAAGAACTAGCATTCCCACCTCTATTTATAAAGATGGTGGGGGTAAAGAAAACATGTTAAAGCCGGCTAAGGAATAACCCCAACCGACCCTTTCATGAACAACCGACCATATGGCCTTGCCTTCCAAGGAAAGTAACTGAGTCCTTGTTCAAGTTTAAACATAATTTATACTAGTTATAATGCCCGCGCACGCGCGGGTTTTTTTAAAAAATTTTTTGTTTTGTTTGATTTATGATGTTTAATTATAGTTTTGTATTATTAAAGATAATTATTTAAAAGTTTTAATCCTATTGTTAATTGTTTCTTATTTATATTTTTTGTATTTATCTTCTACTTGTATTATGGATAAATATAAAATGTTACCTAATAAAAAAACAATCTTTTTTTTAAATAATATTATTACTAAATAAGGTATGGTTTAGTTTTTTTGAAATGGAAAAGTCCCCACTTGGGGTTTTGTTTTATTATATAAAAGATTACAACGTACACTTCACCGGGAAAAACGCCATATTGTAGAACGAAGAGAGAAGAACTTGGGACGATTTTGGGGGAGCAAAAAGAAGACTTTGGGGCAATCTTTAGCCTTTTTAAATTCAAGATTGAAGAGCGGAAGTAAATATGGGCTAATCTTCTCTTGTATTTTCATTCAATTATGTCGCTTGTTTTTGAAACCCTAAATATGGGCTAATCTTCTCTTGTATTTACTTACATTAGAAGAATCCTAGAAAATGGATAACATGCTTTAATGATTTGATTTATGTTCCTATGGATTAATTATTGAGTTCAATAAAATAATCATATGTGTTTGCTTGTGAAAAGAAAAAGAATAATAATAATAACAATAATCTATTATTACGTAAGCTTTTTATGTTTCAATAAAAATCTAATAATAATAATAATAATAATAATAATAATAATATATTAAAAAAAATCGCTTTATGCATCTCCGAGGACGGTCAGTACAAGGGAAGTGACATTAGTGACAAACGTTTTCATGACTCAAAAATTGTCACTAATCTAAGTTATATACTGACACTTTTTAAAGAGCGGAAGTAAAAGATTTCAACTTTGGAATTTCTTAAGTTCATGTACTTCGATCTTAGTGACACTTTTTGTACACAGTGACAATTTTTGACCTGTGACTCAGGTACCAGACAAGTAATTTATAGAAATATTTTACAATAAAAACTTAAACACCCAGTAATCAAAAGATATGAACAAATTGTCAAACGAAATCACTAACATATATACTCGGAATTTACTATAAATGAAGCACAGTAATGTACTCCGTAATTTGGAGAATTGGAGTAGTAATCTCTTTCTTCTTAAAGGGGCTGGTATGTATTGGCCACCTAGAGGCCCGTAAGTCAAATGGGCTCCATAAACTACAGTTAAAATGATAGTGAGATTCTTTTAACGACAAATGTTTCATACACCTACGATGTATCTTACCAGTACTTAAGGAATATATCTAACGAAACTTAAATCCATACCTTTCTGGTTTGATGATCATACACAAGTACCACCCGAAAAAAAACTTGGGTAATGCTCAAAGTAGGTGATTCAAACTTAAAAAATAAAAGTTTAAACTAGTTACAAAATATAATTGTAATGATAAACCATACATTCCCCGCTCTACACCTTTTTAAAGAATGTGGTGAATTCTGACACTAATTCTTTTTCGAAACCATGGTTTCCAACGTCTTGGCGACAAATTTACAAGGTTCGGACCCACTATCACAGACTAATATAGATAAAGCCCTCCTTATCTAGGAAGTTGCCGTGACCGCTGCCGTTGTTTGCACTTAGCAGAAATTGAACTTGAAACCTTTCATATTTTATACATTTTAGTGATGACAGTCGCAAACCAATTCTCACTATGCCACCCTGGCACCCTGAGTAGTTGACTCCAATTCTTGAGGCCTGCATTTTCAAAGATTTTAAATCTTATAACTTTAGCAGAAAACATTGAAACAAAGTTTAAGAATCACTAATATTAGATAGAATAGCAAAATATTCGTCCATAGTGACGGTAAAAGATAGGTTTGTGCGTGTGAGAGTATGTTTTTACCTTTCGCAACGATGTATGTTCGTGTTTGTGAGTGTGTCAGATAAATAAAAGAAACAGTGGTGGAAAGTTATATGAGAAGTTAAAGAAAGTTGAATACGAGAAGTGTTTTTAGCTGGAAATTTTAAAATGTTTCAAGTTTGAAACGTGGTTAAAATTCATGTAGATTTGTTTTTAAAATTTAGGTTGGGAGTTTGATTTCTTTTCTATTTAACATATCGGCTCTTTATAATATAATCGAGTCTTGATATATGAGTATATAGATGTAGGGAATGATTGTATGAATTGATGTTTAATTCTACAAGACAACGAGCATCGAGTATCTGTATCATAATAACATAAATGTGCATAATCATCTTAATACATATTCTGGGACACCAAGTTATAAAATTATATACAACAAACAGAGTTCACAACATTTGAACCTAATCAAATACATCATTCTTTCATTCTTCATTCTCAAGTTGAAAGTTGTATTGCTTTATAGAAAGCTACAAAAAAAAAAAAGCCCTATTCCTTGAAGAGACAACAAAGCCATAACTTTTCTTTCCTAAACATTCATAAATCATGACCATACCCTTGGGGCCTTGGCGTCTTGTCCAACCTTTGAAGCCTAGGGCATGACAACAAAGTGTTACTTTCATGTGAATTTAATACATGAACGGAGCAAGGGGTTCTCGTGGGTGGCCGGGACTCCTATGGATTTTTTTGATATAGTGTTAATTTTTCAAAAAACATCATTTTTTTTAAATGCATCTTAAATGCACATGGTCCATCAAAATGTGTTTTTATATTACGGTTTCAAATTTTTTTTGCACCCGGTCATATTTGGTCCTGGTTTCGTCCCTTATTTTACGTAGCAAACAGTGTGACATTGCGTTTTAATTTGTTCTTTCTTGAAAAAACCTGATTCGAATAGAAACTATTAGAGGGTAGATATTGTCCAAACTCAATTGTTTGTTTGGGTTCATTAGGGCTCAAGTATTTATATGTTGTCTATAAATACTTTGCCTCGTAATAAAATATATCTACGGGGAATTCTATAATCTAACAAGATATCAGAGCCCTAGGTTTGACCTTTGAACCTCATCGTTCACCTTTAGCCTTCGCCTCTATGCCACCCGTCAAACTATATCTTTAACGTTTATCTGTTCTCTAAAAAAACGCATCCCACTATTTTGATCGTAAATTTCAAACCGATAGGAGTTAACTAACGTTGTCAACGTTTTTCGCTTCTTATTAAAATTTTGAAAAAATAAACATACCGAAATTTTTCTCGTAGCCCTAAAATCCACCGTAACACGAATAACTTCTATCTACTTGCTTTATACCAGTCACACTTAAATAGTATGATATAACAAAGAAATAGCTGATGCAACTAGATAGACTAAATCAAATTTGATCAGATCATCATAGCACGTTAACCAAATTAACTAACATGATATCAGTTACAGAGGTAGGTATATGGTGCCATACGCACGACATTGGTTTTTAATGCACAATTGCACCGCCATCCCATGCCATTCGTCACCATGTTGATAGATTTGCGGATGCCTTTTTTTTTTAGTAACTGAGTATTTTTGGTAGGGCGTTTTGTGAAACCTACATCCACCAATAACATGTTATTAGTTTATGTTAGAGCGCACGGTGCCATAACGTATGCACCGGCATTATGCCGACATGGCCTCGCGTTATGTGGCAGTATGGTACCGTCGGCCGGCGTTAAACAACGGTATTAGTCTTTGTAGGTTTCTTTTATTCTCTTTTGTGTTGACAGTTTTAGTTCTTGTGGTTTTCTTTTATTATTTTTTATGTGTTTTTGCAAAAGTTAAAAATATAATTATTTTAGTTTTGTAACTTTAAAAAAATGTTATTTTGTATTTTAATTTGATAATTGAAAATAGTTTATTTAAATAAAGGGGAAAGAAAAAAAAATGGGTCTCAAAAGGGTGGTGCCATGGGGTGTTATGATAAGAGGCGATTTTGGTGTGTTGGTGTTAAAATATTAAAGCTGAGGTGGCAGCATTTTATTGGCGTTATCGTGTTATGACACCTTAAGCTCTTAGGTAAGGTATTTTAGTTATTGGTATGTTATTAGAAGGGTGATGAAGTGACAGACGAATAACATGTTATTCCTTCTCATTACACCTAGCTAACACTCTTAGAGAAGTGGGTACAAGGTGCCATATGCACGCCATTTTGGTTTTTTTTTTTTTTTGCCCAATGGCAGACCAAAGGTATGCCAAACTGCACCATCATCTCGTGTCATTCGTCACCATGTTGGTAGATTGGCGGATGTTTTTTATATTTACTATTATTTTTTTTAGTGAATGGATATTTTTGATGGAAGTGTTTTGTGAGACCTACTACGTATATGCACTAATAAACTACACTATAAACCAGTGGATTATCTCAGGTAATTGGATATGGCAGCGGCGCAAATTAGTTACCTTTGGACGTACAAAGGAAATGCTTTGCACTTTATCAAATGAGCTACACCATACTACCTTGTCGCGTGACCCATATGGATGTATGTGGAGCTTAAGTAATGATGGATTATTCTCGGTGGCTGTAACTCGAAGACATATAGATCGAGTTATCCTTCCTTCCGTAAACATAGCCACAAGATGGAATAATAGTTTACCAAAAAAGTGAATATTTTCATTTGGTGGTTACGTTTGGATAGACTTCATCATCGTTTAAATTTATCAAAACGGGGTTTAAAAATTGAATCCATATCATGCCCGATATGCAAATAATCATGTCGAGTCAAACGACCATGTTTTTTTCACTTGTGATGTTGCTTTAAGCATTTGGAATTTGATTCGTACATATGGTGTCATATCTCTGATCCTCAGCCTTCTTCTTGCCAAGATTGGCTCACATGGATCGACAATAGGTCAGGCTCAATCAACACCAAGAATCGTTTCTACGTTATCGTAGCCTCTATGTTTTGGGTGCTTTGGAAATACGTAATAGCGTCACGTTTCTCTCCCAATCAATGAGGAAATGTGACATTTTTTATTTTATTCGTTTATTTTCTTTTTTTTGGTTTAAAACATAGAGGTAGGAAAATTTTTAGTTTGATAGATTGGCTTTGTAATCCTTTTTTATCTTTCTAGCATCTTGCTATTTTTTTTATATTAATCATGCCGTTCAAAAAAAAATTATACACTAATAATATGTTATTGGTTTTTTTTTTTTTGTTGGAAAAGATAATTTATTTATTGATATGTTATTGCAAGGGTGATGACTTTGATAAATAGAAGACAAATAACATGTTATTTGTTTACATTGCATTTAGGACTCTTATATGATAAAAACTTTTAATCTATCTAATGCACACTAAGGGTGTAGTAGGACACCCCTATAGAAATTCCAAATTTGTAGGGGAACATTTGGACTAGGCCTACCCATGTGTGCACATGCACCCATCTACCTTTGAGACTTTACATAAATATTTATGATCATCAATATTACATGTTGTGTCCACTCTTTTTTCGTAATTGTGCAAAGAGTGCACGAGCAATAATAAGCTCGTATATGCCCTACTTACTTTCCTTATATAACATGTGAATTCCACGACTTCCGTAGCTGTGTCGCCCTTACCTACCCTTTTTCGGTTTTAAATACTTTCTCGTTTATTCGATATTGAAATATATATAAAAAAGAAACCGTTGAAGTGAATAAATTTAAGTGCACATATATACTCATATAAATGCACACATACATGAATCTACAAGAACTAGACTTACTCGATACTTTAACTGCAAGGCCTATAAAAGGGATGAAAAAACTCTTGCCAATTACAGTAGAAACCGAGACAAGGGAAAAACCCACCATTCACGGAGGCCGATGTCACACCCTGAATTTACCTGTTATATGGCAGCGGAATTGAATACCTGGGTGTAACGATCATGGCATCTCATACAAGGTTATATTGAACGACCTAAAGTGTCATTTTGAAAATACATCGTTTGATCATTAAAACATCAGAGTTTACAAAATAGGTCCCATAATGGTGTTACAAGTTCATGAAAACTAGTTCAACTTGATCAAACGTTACATAAGTGCATAAAATGAAAGGTGAGACGCGTCGACTCCTCGACTCCATGATGGTCCATATGCAAGTCACATGTTGTTATCTTAGTAACCTGAAAATACATTGCTAAAACGGTCAACAATAATGTTGGTAAAAAATTATAGGTTTATGAAAATGAATGTTGTACGATAACCATAAGTATAAGTGAATGACGAACTGTCACA